>CAIGRT010132745.1:0-10112 GCA_903798405.1 Fraxinus platypoda
TTTTAATATATAGAAGATATATGTTCAAGTAATAGAATAATTAATAATAACACCTTTTGTTCGGTACATTAGTTTAGAAAGGTAGAAACTTATCAATATAAATTAATGGTAAAACATCAAGGGTAATTAGCATAAAATGTCCGTACCTTTCAATATTATTGTGTAAAATGTTCATACCTTTCATTTTTTGGTATTTTCACATTTTATTGCGGAAATAATCATTTTCATCTATTTTTTTAATTAAAAGTTGTGAAGTAACGTATACTCCTCTTATTTAAATAAAACAAAAAGAAAAGAAAAGAAAAAATAAAGAACAAATTAGAATCATACTCCCAAAATTTCAAAAGATTACAAATGAGTCTCAAATGTATAATTAAAAATCCAGCATAAAAAAAAACCAAAATCTCCAGCCATCCACCACCTTTGAATTCCAAAAACTCTGGCCAATCACCACTCAAACTGCGAGAACTCTTTACCACTGGACAGCCCCCACTCCCCTCTACACATAACACCTAGCCACTAGCCCCCAAATGTCACCAGATTTGGCCGGAATCGATGGCCAAAATCTTCCTTGCACTCACTTCCTATTCCTGTTCGATCTGTCATATGGTGCTGAATTATTGAAGACCTATATGTGGAATTGATGCGTTGTGTCAGATGATGTCAGAATGGGTAGTCCGCGATCATGGGTCCTATCAGCGGCGCCAAAAATCGTGACTAAAAATTGTGTTGTCCATAGATTCGAAAAATGGGGCAGTAATTTTTTATTGTGTGGGTTTGTTGATGTTACAAGACAATGAATATGTACGCCCTAATGAGTATAGTCGACCGGTATGATTGAAAGGGCATGGCTCTCGTTGGAGAAGGTGATGTAGTGTGTTTTTGTGTTGAAAAGTTGTTGATTTTGGCCATCGATTCCGACCAAATTTGGTGACATTAGGGCTCGTGGCTGGGTGGTAGGTGCAGAGGGGAGTGGGGGCTGTTTAATGGTATGGAGTTTAGCGGTTTGGGTGGTGGTTGGCTGGAGTTTTTGGCCTTTTTTTAGGTTACACATTTGGGACTCATTTATAATCTTTTGAAATTTTGGGACTATGACTTTAATTAGTTCTTTATTTTTTATTTTTGTTTTATTTAAATAGAATGACGTATTCGTCATTTCACAGCTTTTAATTGAAAAAATAGATGAAAAGAATGATTTTCGTAATGGAAGGTGAAAATAAAGGTGAAAATGCCAAAAAATGAAAAGGTAGTGACGTTTTACACAATAACATTGAAGGTAAGGACATTTTGTGCTAATTACCTAAAAGTCTATATAATTTAATTCTAATAACATTGTATGTAAATTTACGTATTTGTTTTTCTATATTTTCATTTGTACTCACTTTAAGAGCTACCATGTGAACATTAATTCCAAATTAAGGCACACTGTAGAAGACATGGGGCGATGAGTTTTATCGGGATCGCCCATATTGAAGAAGATGGATAACGAAGACTCGAGCAACTCAATAAATCTCAATATTATGAGTAAGGAAAGAAATAAAAAGAAATAAAAATTCTAAGTTGATATGGATTGTATGGGACATGGAGACCACTTGACAAAAGAAGTGGTGGACCCACTAGTTGTGACAAGCTGATCCAGAATAGATGCCGATATGAAAACTTACTTAAAAACGGAATTAACCTTAAAAGATATAAAAAATATATCATACAAGAGTTTTAACTAAAATAAAATTCTCTTGGCGAAATTTGGAAATATGCACCTAGTTTGAACTATGCGGCTTCATAGGCTAATGGCATGCGGTCGCATAAGTCAGTCATCAACCTTCAACTGAGTTTTGGTAAGGGACTATGCGGCCGCATGCTTAGTTACCCTATGCGGTCGCACATGTCTACATTTCAGCTTCCTCATCCGTTGCTCGAACCAAGTTGGTTCATCTTGTTCCATCCTCCATGTCTAATATGAAATTTGTCCTTTTGTTTGTTGTGTTTGATGTTTCATCCACCGTAATTTGAACAAGTAATTCCATGACTTCTTTGACCTTCTTTGCTCGGGACCTAATCATTGGTTCTTTCTCCAAGATGAACGGATCCTTATCCTCGCTAGCTTTCGTACCATGGTTCTTATCATTCCCTCCATCTTCAAAATTATTCATCCTCGAATCTCCACCTGCATCAAACAAAGAAAAATTAGAAACATTGAAGTAACAGAAATGTTTTAATCCCTGGAAGGTCCAACTTATAAGCATTGTCATTGATATTTTCAAGCATTTGTAATGGTCCATCGCACCTCAGTTGCAACTTTGACTTATTTTGAGCCTAAAAACGTTCTTTCCTCATATGCACCTAAACCCAATCTCCTGGTTCAGATGTAACACACTTCCGTCCCTTATTTGCTTGAGAAACATAATGCTCATTTTTTTCTCGATCTGACATCGTACCTTCTCATGGAAGGATCTTACCAACTCAGCCTTCTTATTTCCATCTAAGCTACCTCACTCATTAATAGGTAAATGAATTAAATCCAAAGGTGTTAGTGGGTTAAAACCTTAAATTATTTCAAATGGACTATAAGTAGTAGAATGTGTGGCCATATTATATGTAAATTCTAAAAATGCCAAGCAATCCTCACAATTCTTCAAGTTTTTATTGACTATAGTGCGAAATAATTGTATCATAGTCATATTAACAACCTCAGTTTGCCCATCCGTTTGTGGATGACAAGTTGTAGAGAATAATAGCTTAGTTCATCACTTACCCTACAAAACCTTCCAAAATGACTAAGGAACTTAACATCCATAGCCGATACAATACTCATAGGTACCCCATGTAAGCGTACTACTTCCTTAAAAAATAAATTCACAATATTAGTGGTATCACCAATTTTATGACTGGAATGAAATGAGTCGTCTTACTCAATCTATCTACCACCACAAATATGGAATCTTTTCATTTCTTAGTTCTAGGAAACCCAACACAAAGTCAACCTAAATCTCACTAGGAACAAGCAATGTGGTATACAAACCTTGAGGTAAAACCTTAGACTTAGCCTTTTTACAAGTGATGCATCTACCCAATCAACATCAACCTCCATCTTAGGCCAATAGAAGTGTTCACTTATCATATCCAAAGTTTTCTTAATCCCAAAGGTCAAACCTCCACTATGTGCTTCACGTACTAATAATTCTCTCATTGAACACCTAGGTACACATAACTTATTCTCCCGAAACAAATATCCATCATATCTAAAGAATCTATCTATAGCACTTTTGTCACATGATTCATATATATTTGAAAAGTTCGGGTCATTAGTATACATGTCCTTAACATATTCAAATCCTAATTTAGCACTTAAAGAAGTAAGAAGTACATACTTCCTTGACAACGCATTCACTACCACATTTTCTTTACCTTGTTTGTACCGAATAACATAAGGAAATGTCTCGACGAACTCCATCAACCTTGCATGCCTCTTGTTTAGTTTACCTTGACCCTTTAAATGCTTGAATCACGAATTCCATTGGCCATAGGTAGTGCTGCCATGTCTCCATGTAGGATAGTTGAGACCTGTTCCACTAAAGTAAGCTATTGGCCTTTGTTCATACATTAAAACAACTCCAATACCTATTCCCGAGGTATCAAACTCAATTTCAAAAGTATTGTTAAAGTTAGGTAGTGATAAAATCGATGCAGTACTTGACCTATCCTTAATAGTATTAAAAACATGTTCTTGTTCAACGCCCCAATAAAATCCTACACTTTTCTTTATAATTTTCGTGAGTGGTATGACAAGTGTGCAAAAATCTTTAACAAAATGCCTATGAAAGCTAGCTAAACCATGAAAATTTCTTACCTCAGTTATGCTTTTAGGTGTTGACCACTCCTTGATAGCTTTGATTTTCTCTTCATCCATTTCAATACCCTTTGCACTAACAACATAACCAAGATAAACAACTTTTTTCATGGAAAATGTATACTTTTAAAGTTAGCATAAAGTTGTTCTTGTCTTAAGACTACAAGCATACATCTTAAATGTCCTAAATACTCATTTAAATCCTTACTTTATACCAAGATATCATCGAAGTAAACTACTACAAATTTACCTATATATGATGGCAAGACATGGTTCATTAATCTCATAAACGTGCTAAGTGCATTAGTAAGTCCAAATGACATGACTGAACACTATATAAACCATACTTAGTCTTAAAAGCAGTTTCTACTCATCTCCCTCTCTCATCCTAATTTGATGATATACATTTTTTAAGATCTATTCTACTAAACATGAATGATCCATGTAATTTATCTAACATATCATCTAACCTAGGTATATGGTGACGATATTTCATAGTTTGTTGTTGATCGCCAAACAGTCTACACACATCCTCCAAGTCCTACATTTCTTAGGCACAAGTAGCATTGCACGACACATGGACTCATACTTTCCCTCGCATACCCTTTGCTCATCAATTCTTCTACTTGCCTTGAAGTTATTTGGTCTTCTCGAGATTACTCCGATAAGCCGGCCTGCTTAGAATGACAGCTCCAAGTACAAAGTCAATTTGATACTTGGTGTCTCGAGTGGGTGATAACCCAGTAGGCATGTCCTCCGGAAATAAGTCTTGAATTCCAGCAACAAAGAAGTTGCCTAACTAGGGAGGAGTGTTTTAGATTCCTCAAAGTTGAGGAGCGATTCCTTATAAACCAGTAAGATCATAGGTCGGTTCTCAACTACTACCCTCTTCAACTCACTTCCTTTTTCAAAGAAATTCACTTTCAACTTTTCTCTCATCTCATAAAACCTTTTCTCTTTACTCTCTTATGACTCTACTTTTTTCCTTCACCACCTCACTTTTTTCTCTCTTGCTTTCTTGTTGTTAAATATCAATTTCACTCTCCTTTTCTCTCAGTCTTTTTTTCCTTACTTTTCAATTTAAGTTGATCTTCATAAACTTGTTCTGGAGCTAACGACGCTAGAATAATAGACTTCCCATCTTTAGTAAGCTGTGCATATTTTAAGGATGGCAAAAAAATAAACTCGACAAACCCGATACCTGCGGGATACCTGCTTAATTGGGTATTTGGGGGCGGGGACATGGCGAGAAATTTTACCCTGGGGCGGGGACGGATAAAGGGTGCCTGGCCTTGTTTAATTTTTTTATTTTTATTTTTAGAATTCAATACTTTAAATGAAAAATTTCACGAAGTTTTATTAGTTTTAATAGAAAATGACAACTAAAATTGCTTGTCTCAGTTTAATGAATGAGGGTAATAAAATGAATTATCAAAAACTAAAAAAAAATAAAATTAAACGAGGTAGTAAACGGGGCAAGGGCCTCGCCCAGCCCCTTCCCGTCCCACCTTAAATGGGTAATGGGGCGGGGACGGGGACGGGGCGGAGAATTGCTTGGCAGGGCGGGACGGCCTCGCCCCGTTGCCATCCCTAACCTATTTTTTTACCCATCATGCATCACCTTCCTAGCATGTTTTGCCATGGCCTCTTCAACAAAATATGCTCGGTATGTATATGAACTATATTACACATCACTTCATCACGATACCGCCAAATTGAGAAACTCACCAACACTCGCCTATTCACCTTAACCTCTCCATATTCATTCAACCATTGCAATTTTAAGGCCTAGCATGTTTTAGCATAGTTAATCCCAATTTCTCAACAAGTGTAGTGCTAGCCACATTGGTACAACTATCCCATCAATAATCATACTACGTACCTTGTTGTTGACGTGGCATCTCATATGAAATATGTTTTTCTTTTGTTGCTCCAAGTGATCCACTTTGATTTGAGCACTAAGAGATCACCGTGTAACCAACATCTTTCCCATTGCATACTTTACTTTTTTACCATCACTAGTATCTTCCAATTCGGCATATCATTATATTCACCCTCACCCTCACTATCATTCACCACTTCTCAATTGTCTCACAAGATCATCGCCCTTTTGTTTGGACATTGAGAAGCAATGTGTCCCGATCTCAAACACATAAAGCATTTGATATCTCGATTTCAAAGGGGTTGGGATTCCGCCTTGGGTGTAGCTTTGCTAGCAACTTCATCTTTTTCCTTCGATAGTTCAGTTCTAATTTTTGAAATAGGCCCATCACCTTTATTGTTATCCTACTTTGATTTCCAAGAAGAGTTCAAACCCGATGGATATCTAACTGCTCCATTCCTTTTCAACTATCTCTCCATCTCAATGGCTACAAGTAGCATGACCTCCAACTCCACATAATGTTGTAGTTCTACCACATTAGCTATCTCTCTATTCAAACCATTCAAAAATCGTGCCATGGTGGCCTCTGGATCCTCATTAACATTCGCTCTAATCATGGCAATCTCCGTCTCCTTGTGATAATCCTCTACATTCCTAGATTCTTGATAAAGGTTTTGTAATTTTTTATAAAGATCCCTATAGTAGTGGTTTGGAATGAACCTCTTCATCATGATAGCCTTCAATTCTCCCCATGTTTCAATAGACCTCTCATAATTTCTCCTCCTAAATGTTGTTATTTGACCCCCACTAAACGATAGCATAATCAGTAAACTCAACGATAGCAAGTTTTACCTTTTTCTCCTTCGAGTAGTTATGGCAATCAAATATAAGCTCTATCTTTTTTTTCCACTCCAAATATGCCTTCGGATCGCTCTTCTTTTGAATGAAGGAATTGTCATTTTAATATTGCCTATATTTCTATCAACCCATTTCCAACATAATCTCCAACCCTTCTATCATGCCTATCTCCTTTATTCCTCATTCTTCCTATTTCAGCCTCCACCAATGCATCATCATCAATCCCACTACCCGTTTCATTTTCACCACCAATATTCGCTCTACGATTCTGCCTATCTTGCTTCCTTGTGTTATCGAAGTTTTTCCAATGTGTCTAGCTTCTCCATTCACGCCTCTTGCCTATCCATCCTATCTCCCATATCACCAAACAACTTTTTAAATTGCCGTATCATCTCTTCCGTCATGATGACTTGACTATTCTTCCCACTTGAAGTAGAATCATCTTTGTCATACATCTTAAATTTAGAATAATATTTACCTCATGTGTGTACACTCGTATATAACTCAATTTGATTTTTTCCCTCTATTAGTATCACCACTCTGTTTTTTTTTTTCATTCAATGCTTTCTTGCAAGTGTTTCAAAAAATTAATTCGATCTCAATAAAAAATCAACCATTGTGGAGTTCAAACAAAGAATTGAGTAAGGAAAGTGACTCTAGAATGATTCAAGAACTAGGGATTTGAATGATAGATTCAAGAAAATGTTTCTTGAATTCGGACTGGACATTTTTTTTTTGTAATTTTCGATTTTTTTATTAAATGCGCGAGAATTCAACAAAGAGCCCAAAAAGTCGAAAATAAATTGATTTGGACACTAATTTAGCGCACAAACAACTTTTGAACTATTTTGGTCCTAATTGGATTGAGTACTCAAAAGATGAAGAACACGAAGAACGAAGATAAGGACTCAACAAAAACAAACAAGGAATTAAATAATATAACCTTGATTTTTGGAGCCAAGCTCTGATACCATCTGATCCAAACTCACATAGCAATTGTAGTTACGAAACTCACGACAAATTAGAACAGACCCAAAAAAGTTAAGAATCAACGTTTGAAAATCTCGATTAAATGAATTATTGAACCAAAAAATCAAGAAAATAACCAATAATATCTTGACCTGTGATCACAAAACTTATGAATTTTATTTAAATTGTTGAATGCTATAAGAATTTAATCCTTGATAAGTTCGAAATTAATTCAATAAAAAACTAGAAGAAAGATATATGCGTCACAATAATATCTCTTAAATTGTGTGTTTTTACAATGAATGGAATGAGTTCTATTTATATGGAATCCATAAGACCTATTTAAAAACTGAATTAAGCCTTAAAAAATATAAAAAATATACCATACAAGAGTTTTAACTAAAATATAATTCTCTAGGCGAAATTTGAAAAATATGCGTTCCAGTTTAAACTATGTGGTCGTATAGGCTAATGACATGCGATCGCATAGGTCAGTGATCAGTCTTCAACTGAGTTTCAGTGAGAGGCTATGCGGCCACATGCTTAGTTACCCTATGGCGGTTGCATAGGACTTCATTTCAACTTCCTCATCCGCTGCTCGAACTAAAGTGATCCATCTTGTTCCGTCCTCCATGTCCAATATGAAACTTGTCCTTCTGCTTATTGTGGTTGATGTTTCATCCATCGTAGCTTGAACAAGTAATGCCATGACTTCTTTGACCTTCTTTGCTCGGGATCTAGTCATTGGACCTTTCTCCACGATCAACTGATCCTTATCCTCATTATCTCTCGTACCATGGATCTTATCAAGACTTCTTGAATCTTCTAATTATAGATTATATCATGTAGACTTAAAATAATTTATAGTGATATCTTCACGTATTTCATTCAGTAGGTAAAAAATGATTCCATATTTAGAGTTTGTTTGGTACAAATTAAAATCAGATTTTAATCTAAGTTAAAGTCAAACAATCAATATTAACCATATTTTTCATGGGTCTCACAGCTTTTCAATCACACATTTTAAAAACTTCTATTAAAATATACTAAAAATCTAATTTTAATCCACACCAAACACCTATTTATACAGTTTTTGCGATATTCATGTGCAAATTAATTATTTGTGATTCTGGTTATAAATTCTTGAGAAGTGCTTGGTGTACATAATATATGTACATAGGGGTGTCTATACCCCTCACATGGGGTGGGGGCATATGTACAAAGGGGTGTCCATACCCCACACATGGGGTGGGGGCATATGTACAAAGGGGTGTCCATACCCCACACATGGGGTGGGGGGATACACCAATAATATTTCTAAATTCTTTATGACTTCTCTGCGTCACCACAACTTGACCGTATCAAAAGTCAAGTGACCAGCGTACATCATATTTGCGAAAATTGTAATACAAAATTAGTTTCATTCAAAGACTGCAACAATTTAAAAATATCTGAACTTTGAATTCAAATGAAAAATATTTTATAAATTGTAACTTCATACTTTTAATCAATTGATGCCACATAGAAATTTAATTAAATTCATGTTTAAAAATGAAATGGAATGAGATTATTAAATCCATTTCTAGCTGTTAATTTTCTTTGGCTAGCTAATTTGAACTCTTTTTTCATTTCAATTTGAGAGATTTGTCATGAAGTTTGACATAAATACTTCGAAATAATATTACGAACACCCCGACAACTGATGAACATAGCCTGCAAAATAAGCTGAAAAATGTGATGCTGAATTGAGAATCTGAAAGATTATGAAGTTTGTGGTGAATACTTTGACTTGGTACCAAGAACCTACATCGACGAATGAAGAACATATGCCAAAAATAAACTGAAAGAGGTTATGTCAAAACGATAATTAAAAGATAAAGTAGGATTATCAAATAAAATTCTAATAATTATCTTTGGCTCGTTATTTTTAACTTGTTATAACAATTTTTCAATCAGAAAAATATGTCGCGAAGAAATTAGGCCCTTTAATGAAAAACTCTTACTCCGCCATTACTAATATATTTCTCTATATGGTTTCGAGTAAATTACAGAACAAGTTACTTCCTAATGAGTTGTGACTCATAAACATCTTGAGACGAGTGACCAATTGTAAAAGCTCATTATATGATTGATTCATTGGGCTCACTCCTAATATTGTGTTTCATTTTGATCCCTTTACTTCACATCTAGGGCTCATTGAAGCCATATTGTGTATATTGAGGAGTAAGGCTATAAAATTGTCAACTGTGAAACACATTAGGGTTAAAAATGAGTATACTTCAAGCCCCTGATCGACAACCGTTCAACAAACTACTTTTGCGATGTTTTTTAAAATAAAGAAGCTCACATTTTATTCTTTTTTCTTTCAGTATATTTTGAATAACAAGCATAGATCTTTAACATCTTTTATATATAGAAATTTCATATGAAAATAGTGGCGTTAACAAGGATGTGTATCAATGATCTTTTTGCAATTTATAATTCTATGAAAAAGAATGGCTCCAAGTAGGTGTATAAATGGTTCATATTGAGTTCAAAAAATAAAAAGGTTCC
>CAIGRT010132749.1:0-21235 GCA_903798405.1 Fraxinus platypoda
TGTGATAAGGTTGCTAAATAATCGCCTCAATAACTACTGTATTGGATAACCATATACCTTATATTTGCTTAACTCCTGGGTAACTCAAAGGTTTGGGCGAGAACGGGCTCATTGCTCAGGGCGATAGTAAGGCACTCCATTCGCTCAGATCATGGGCGTCTTGCAAGCTTGAGCGATGATGGTACTTTGTTTGTGGGCCTTCACTGCATTCCATAAAGAAGAAACAAAATGCCTCCAAGGAGCACAAGCATACGAAGTAAATTTAAAGTTTGCAATTAGAAAGTAAATTAATTGAAATTACATATTCTATGTTGAGAGTGTTTGATTCGGGGTCTTTCTTCTATGTCTTCTTTTCCTTTTTATACTCCCCTAATAGTTTCTTTGTGAAAAACTGCATGGAAACTGCTTGATGCTCTATAACCACTCACTTTCTTCATGATGGCTAACTTGTCATGGAACTGCATCTCTAATTGTTGCCATTACTCTTGTCGTTTAACTGCCTGCGACTGGGATTCTTGGATCGTGGGGTGTGATAAGGTTGCTAAATAATCGCCTCAATAACTACTGTATTGGATAACCATATACCTTATATTTGCTTAACTCCTGGGTAACTCAAAGGTTTGGGCGAGAACGGGCTCATTGCTCAGGGCGATAGTAAGGCACTCCATTCGCTCAGATCATGGGCGTCTTGCAAGCTTGAGCGATGATGGTACTTTGTTTGTGGGCCTTCACTGCATTCCATAACGGTTCTATTTGAGCCTTCATCCTGGATTTCCTAATTGGGCTTCATTCCTTAGACTGCTTAATCTGAGCTACACTTTTTGTATATCAACAGAAATAGTGAATTTTTGAAAAATATGTAGTTAAAAGAAGAAAAAATTGAATGTACATGTAAAATATTTTATTGTGGGATGTATGATTGAAAATGAGTTTGAGAAAAAAATAATTTTGAAATAATAATAGGGCAACTTGATAACTTGTTTGATGAATTAGTTGAAGGGAGGAAGAAGCTTCTTGACATGAGTGCTCATAGAGAGATAAAGAGAGGGGTGATTTATTTCTTCTGTTTTTCTATGCTGCCTTTTCTGTTTTTGAAAGCATTGGAACGAGGACGAAGTATGACTTTTTTTACCATATGAATTCTTTTTTTGCCACTTACTTCATCTGCTCAAAGATTTGAAATAATTAGATCCTTACAAATCATATCATCATGTTTGTTTAAGTCTACTCTACCCCTCTTTTAACATGTTCGATATTCTAATAGTAGATTTTCTTGAACTCTTCACTTTACCTTCTGAATCACGGATAGGCTACCAAGATTGGCGCTTCGACATGTGAGAATACTATGCTCTATATCTTCTATGACAAGAACGTGCCCACACGTTTTATAAGGCCTAACAAGTTTTATCAACTTTTTAACAATACATCTCATTAACTTTTATTGTTAAAAATCTGATTTTTAGCTAAACTAGATAGAGGCTAAGTTCAAATTGTGTTTAACATATTATGTCCCTTTTGGTACCCATTTTTCAAAACTCATTTTCAATTACGTATTCTCGTAATAAAATAAATTTTGAATGTGGACCTATAATATTTTCCAATTATTTAAATATAAATTCTCCACAAAATCACATTTTACAAAATTCTTTCTAGAGAATTCAACATCAAAAAGTTAATTTCAATAATGATCAAAGCAAAAATTTCAAATTGGCCGCTAAAGTATTTTGGTATTCATTTAATCACTAAAAGGTAAATTATATATTGTATATTGATCACTCTATTACCTTGATTAACGTCATATAAATAAAACGTTATTAAAGCAAACAATTTCTTCCAACTAACCCTCTATTTTGTGTGTTGCAACATTTTTACTGTTTTTAGTTTTCAAAGTTAGAGTTAGGATTAGAGTTAAAGGGAGCAATTTGACATTTTTCTGCTGAACGCGAGAGGTTTTCTTCTTAAAATTGTATTTTATTTGAAGATGTGTGATTTCACGATAACAATCGTTGGTCAATGTCAAGGTTTAACCATTTAACGGACTGGATAATAAAATTAGAGATTTCACTTTAACACTTTTTCACGGAGACCCTCTATTTTGTGTGTTGCAACATTTTTACTGTTTTTAGTTTTCAAAGTTAGAGTTAGGATTAGAGTTAAAGGGAGCAATTTGACATTTTTCTGCTGAACGCGAGAGGTTTTCTTCTTAAAATTGTATTTTATTTGAAGATGTGTGATTTCACGATAACAATCGTTGGTCAATGTCAAGGTTTAACCATTTAACGGACTGGATAATAAAATTAGAGATTTCACTTTAACACTTTTTCACGGAGACCCTCTATTTTGTGTGTTGCAACATTTTTACTGTTTTTAGTTTTCAAAGTTAGAGTTAGGATTAGAGTTAAAGGGAGCAATTTGACATTTTTCTGCTGAACGCGAGAGGTTTTCTTCTTAAAATTGTATTTTATTTGAAGATGTGTGATTTCACGATAACAATCGTTGGTCAATGTCAAGGTTTAACCATTTAACGGACTGGATAATAAAATTAGAGATTTCACTTTAACACTTTTTCACGGAGACCCTCTATTTTGTGTGTTGCAACATTTTTACTGTTTTTAGTTTTCAAAGTTAGAGTTAGGATTAGAGTTAAAGGGAGCAATTTGACATTTTTCTGCTGAACGCGAGAGGTTTTCTTCTTAAAATTGTATTTTATTTGAAGATGTGTGATTTCACGATAACAATCGTTGGTCAATGTCAAGGTTTAACCATTTAACGGACTGGATAATAAAATTAGAGATTTCACTTTAACACTTTTTCACGGAGACTAATGCTGTTTAAAAAGTGGACTATTATTAAAATAAAGAAAGCTGATTGCAATTTGTCTTGTTTAATAACAAACTCTCACCAATGTTATCTTATTCTCACATCAGCATCTCGTCGGATTCCACAGATTTCCAACCTTTTTATTTTACATACTTGTATCTTATCTTGACGTCATATTTCTTTGGGGGAAGGGGCATTTAAGTTGTGAGATTCACAATTTTTTTACATTTTTGTCCGCACAATTTAGGTTCCGTCACTTATTCTCTAAACATGCTCAAAGAGACACGTTGATACAATTCAATAAAATTTCATCTCTTAAATTTGATAGCTTATAAAAGATTGTGACAAAGAGACACATTAAATGTAATTCTGAATGACAAAATGCCTTGGTTGTCACTTAGTGTTGCCTCGCCCCACTCCTACCCCTGCCCAGTCTCGCCTCTTGAAAATCCTTGACGGCAAGCCCAAACCCGTTGCAAAAGATCATGAGTTAATCACACACACACACACACACAAAAGTATTTTAATATTATTTATGAATTACGAATTCCCAATTAACACAAAGTCGAAGCTCAATCATTTAGATAAGAAGATTGTACATAGGATAATAAACTAATGGGCGATGGACCGCATGAGCCAATGTAAGCAAGGATAAAGCTACTTTACCAGAAAGATTTGACAAAAAACTTGACATAATTGCATGTAATAGTAAATGATTGAATGTAAAAGTTGACTATACTTTAAAATGTCAAATGATAGAATGTCACGTGACATTATGTCAAGTTTTGTGTCAACCTTGATATTCATATAACGTGATTGAGCTAAGCAATCAAAGATCCCCCAAGGCATGCATTTGATATTTGCATTATCAGATCGGGATACACAAACCAGATTCTTTGACAAATGGTAACCAGTATAAAGCCGGTAATTCTTTTGTGATCTATACTTCAAAATCTTCTACATCTAAATGGCTTTCTGGGGATTGATGAGAGTCTAATGCAAAAACACGAATATGTTATGTACTGTATACAAGGCTTGAATGAGTACACTTGTATGGTACAGGAGAAAAGACTCGGCTGTCCAATGCTCTATTCAACTGAGGATGCTCTCAAGTTCTTTGGATGTTTCCCCAACACGTCAAATAAGAGAACCCGTTGCATCTCTTTTGCTGGACCACAGAAAAATGAAGTAATGATTAAAATGATAGTGTGCGACAGACATGGCTAACCTCTAATACAAGGACAAGAAACGGTTCCAGAAGATGCAACACTACATAGCTGAGAGAACACTACTAAGCATATAAATGATTTAAAAGAGGAAATTTAAGCAAATATATAATCAACATATAATATGATCCAACAAAAGAGTGAAACTACAAAGTGAATGGTAACTATATATTTATGTAAACATATGCATATGTAATGATAAACTTAAATAGTTTACAGCAGACCAGAAAGAATGTACACAAAGCTTAAGTCATAAGAAATCTTAAAATCACATAGGGGCGGAGCCAAAAATCAACGTTACGAAGAGCCAAAAAAATCTAAAAATTTAATATACGAATAAAATTCATATATAACAAGAAAAGTCGTAATATAACATTACATATTACAATTGTACCTTTATATTTTTAGCAATTTGAAAAGAAAGATAACAAAGTTCTTCTTTCTTGGCAGGAGGTCTATTTTCTTCCATATTAAAATCTAAAACTAAAAAACATAAAAACCAAAACACTTCAATACGACAATATTTCATAAACATAAATTGATAAAACCATAATTATGAATTCATTCATATTGTAAAAGCTTAGAACTTAAAATCTTCCTTCCTACCCATCTATTGTAAGAAATTATAAATTCATATCCCAAATCATAAATTCATTCATATCTAAATCATAAATTCATATCCCTCTATTTTTCTTTCCAACTTAAATTCATTCACATTGTAAGAAACTAGATTTGATATCAATAGCCCTCTCATCACGCATAGGTTGCAAATGAAATATGTTCCAGAATTTCTTGCCTACATTTTTTTATTGCCAAAAAGAAATGGAAACCTAAAGTTATTTTAATTATATTAGGCAATAATGAGTTTCTGTCACAATGTAAAAAAAAGAAAAAATTGTACAAAAGGACATCTTTCATAAGGGATAGGGAATAACAACATTTAAAATGGAAGTTTCACAAAGCAGAAACATTCATACATACAGTTCATTCCCAAAATTTCTTCACGTGCATATTTTGTCAATAGCTGCAATTTGTGGTTGACCATCGGCAGTTGGCAATCGACGGCTCTGATGGATGGGTGGACCATGGATAGGAAAAGATTTAAGGTTAAAAAAGTTTGGGAATTTCAATTTGGTTTTCAAAAATTTCAAATGACGCCTGAGGGTTGAATTTTGAAGAAAGAAGGAATCAAATGAGCTTGGGATGGATTTGGACTAAAATTAAACAAAGTTAGTTTTAAAAATTGGGCCAAAAATTAAAACAAAAAAATAGTTTTAAGAATTGGGTTGGGCTTGCCAAGTGATATTAATTGTTGGTGGGCTATACACTAAAATTAAAACAAATTTCCATTAATTTGTACTATTTTTATTGGACCTGGACTTGGGGGGCAATGGGCTACAGCCAAGCGCAGCCTACTGCCAAATCTGCCCCCTGAAATCACAGATAATTCGCAATATTATTTAACACGAGAAAAAATTAGGCACCTTTTGGTTTAACTAAAAAATTAGCTCGAAATCTAGTCAAACTCGACAATTACTTTAACATTTCATAGGACCTACAACTTTTCAATCTCATATTCCATCAACTTTTATTAAAATCTACTAAATATCTATTTTTTATCTAAACTAAACAAGAGCTAGTAATAATTTACCAATCCTCATTAATATAAAAACGAGGAGTCTATTGCCACCCATGATGTGGAAACAAAGGGATTAGCAAAAAACAAAAGAGCTACATTTAATGAGCTGATGATCCAACCTCCCCCACCCCACCCCAAAATAGTAAACAGATTTTGCCAGATGCATGATCTCTTAGTATTGCATTTTTTTTGGCATTAAGTTGTTTGTAGCTACTAATGCTCCCAGCCTCGAAGGCGAACATGATAGGAGCGCATTAGGTGCAATGAAGTAGATCTACCATATCATGTTAGCTGATTGCAAGATGAGCTAGTAATATCACTTAAGGGCGGATAGACCGTCCACCTAATTCCAGTACTCACTTCTACTAAGGCTGAGCTTAATAGAAGCAATAGATTTGGTAGCAACAGCCATAATGAAATATTATTTGGCCCCTACTGAAGATAGGTCGCCAAACTACAATGAGAGTTTCGCCTTTTGAAGGGCTAGTCGCGCAGGGCGATCAGGCCAAGACGGGTCAGAAAGGCTTTAATGGCTCGACATTCATATTAGAGAAAGGAGAGTGAGGTGAACTCACTTTTTCACCGATATCATAATGTCAAATCAAAGGAAAATATCGTATTCGCACGCTCGGTGCCTTAAGTTAATGCCCATTCAAAAAGGGATATGATTAATGAAGGGCAATTCAATTACTTAAAGAAGATTTTGAGCCACTCATTTATCGATTCATTGCTATGGGAACACCATTTAGTTGACTTATGCCTATTTGACCAGCCTTAATTAATCTTTCTTTCTTTGGAGTTTTTAGGCTGCTGCCAATAATGGGGGGATTGGCTTTCTTACTTTTTCTGATTAGTTATTTACAAATCTTGATTATCCTCTTCCTCACCTTACATAGCAACCAGATGACCAATAATGCTCACCAATTCCAGCATAAAAAACAACTCGATTCAATGGATATACAAAGTACCTTGTCACGTGCCTTGATCTGGCTAGTCAGAGCCTTGTGATTGTGATGATGTTAGAGACTAATGAGAACACTCGAAGTCTCAGGAAAATGATATTTCACATTTTTAATTAATATTTATTAATGAATGGCTGACAATGAGAAATTCCACAGGATTTATGGCTTGTGTCTGAAATCAATATAGCCTTCCTTCAAGAGTTTGATATATTTGCTAATTATAACTCCCCAACCATAAATCTATGATACGAATGGGACTCATGATGAATGTCAAAAAGAATCTTTGAAATGACATTAACAGGCATAGAGACCAGTAAAATTGACCAGCTCCCAACCCATATACAGTACTTGTAATTTTACAGATGGAATAGCTCCATCAGAAGCTCCAAGCTAATGAATCTCTGAAGGAAAGGGGCAAACTCAAAAAACTATCATCACTGCTTGTTTATGCTCACATTATTTTAGTATACTATCTTATTATGCTTTACAAAGGAAATCATCTACTCAGTCTTCCGGACTCTTCTAGAATAAGTGTATCATGTCAGAGGCTTATCAAATTCTAACAATAACGTACTATGCCAGGTTCTTGTTTCTTTCTTTATTTTTATTTTTTTCCCATATAAGTGGTAGCGCTCTGCTTAACTTTCCTCGCACGCTCAAACACGAAGTGAAGAATATCCTCGTTGGCAAAGCAATTGTGGAAGTACTTTAGAGAAAAGAAAATGAAAAAAAATTATGCCCACGTAACCTGCTTTCTTGTTCATTTTTTCTTCTTTCAATCATTCAATAAAGCTAGGGACTTAACACTCTATCAATCATACGTTAGCGCAACGAGATGAACTCTCATTGTATGTTTTATTACACAAACACTAGAAACGTTCTAGATGACTTTGCAGTGTTTCCAGGAGGCAGGAGTCGACTTTGAAGAGACACAGAAACCAATCCAAGCCATAGTTAATATCCATATTTAAGGAAAAAGTAATATGATTACTTAACAAGCAATAATTTAGCATCAAGGCACAAAAAATTATGAAACATTTTCCCAGATATATATAGGACGGCATACAATAAATGCTCTTAAAATATGGAATGAGTGTATGCATGACAGAATCTATTACTTCATTTAAAATTGACACAAAAATAAACATTCAAGAAAAGCAACTGCGGCGGTGGAGGCTTACCTTCCTCCAAGGAAAGCAGAATTGACCTTTTCTCCAGCTCAACAGCATGCTTGCTAAGCTCAACTGAAGAAAGCGATCGAAGTACTGTTCAATTTAAATGAGAAAATCAGTTACCACATAAAAAGAAAAGTTCAAAAGGCTGCTTTATTAGAACAAAAAATCATACTTTGAACATAATCATCTTGATCTGATTGATCCAACATTTTTAATAAATTCTGCAATTGGCAATACCGCTCTTTCCAGTGCTTAAAATTCACTTTCTTTGGAAACAAAGAGTTGGCAGAATTAACACCAACATAGCTAATATTTGTTGGAGATGAGACATTATTGGACTTTCCACGAGGAGAAACACAATGTTTCGCAGACAAGCCTGATGCAGAAACCGTCTGAACTGATATAGAATTTGAGATACAGGTTGCAGGCTCCTTTATCTCGGCATTTTGTTGAGTTGTTTCACCCTGGTCATTAGATTTCCTTCCATGTGGACAGTCAACAGCATCACTTTGGTTGCCACAAAAACTTGTTTTACCTAATTCGGTTTCAGCTTTTCTGCGAAAATAGACGATATGGCCGTTCCCAGAAGTACTTTTGGGAGATTGGTGATCAGAAGGTGACGGCAAACACTCGGGCATGAGTTTTCCGGTGTCAGAAATCTCAGCATGTTTACCAGTAGGTCTGATCTCCTTTGTAAATCCAGGGTCTCCAATGGATTTTGACTCCACCATTGTATTATAATTCTGTGGACCCAACAACGATTTTCTTTGCAGCTACTGGCACTGAAAGTTGCTAATCAAAATTGAGCAAACAAATTTCAATATAATAAATTCATACTCTCTAAACATAGAATCTTTTGGGTTGAACTACCTGGAATTACTCATTCTCAAAGAGTAAATCTGAACTGGAAATATAATTTCTAATATCAATACAAAAGTTTCCATGAAGGTGGAAATTCATGTTCCTGAGAAAAGAGAGAACAACTAGAGTCATAAAGGATGAAAGTTTATTCATGTTACTGCTCATCTAAGTAGGTTCCTTAAATGTTCAGGTTGTTTAAATTGGATTTTTTTTTATCTCGTCTCTATGTGCATTGCCAGGGTATCAACCAAGAGAGTGATGAAGTTATTTGGCAAGTTTCAAAACAATAACTTTGGCAATGTTCCCAATAACAAGTTTCAGGGATGGATATAAGAAGGTTGCACCAAGTTGACAGCCAACCTACAATGTTATCGCATCTATTACCTAAATCCTTCATATGATATCATTTCCTTAGGCAGTCAATACCAGTGACAAACTTCATCAAACCCCAAGTGTAGTGGAGACTTGGCAAGTATCAGATAGGGCATACACATTGAGTGACACAACACACAGTACCTGGATACACCGAGAGCTAATCTTGGGATGGAAAAAAACGTAAATTTAGGAAATAGATTTTCAGTAGGAACTTGGAATACAGGGATCCTAAAGAATCCAAGAAATAGAAGATCTGAGGCGTAGAATAAGGTCAACATACCTTACATACAAGATGTTGAATAGGTAAGAAAGAAGGAAAAAATTGGGTATACAACCTATAAACTTCAGTATACTTTTTTTTTATAGGTATAAACTTCAGTATACATGCATGGAGAAAAGCAAAAATGGGGGGATAATGTAAATCGAGATATGAAAGAGTATATATAATACCCTGAGGAGTGGAGTAACACTAATTTGGAGTTTAGGATGACTTATGATTTTGTGCTTTATTGAATACGTGCTTCAACATGAAAGACTCACACAAAATTTTAGAAGTGAACAAAGTTTCTTTACAAGGATTTAGAGCTTGAATGGGATAGCTTTTCTTTTGCTTTTTACAAAAGAGCTTCATGAAAAGCCATCTCGACTAAAAGCTCTTCTAAACAAAAAAAAAATATCTAAACAGGTCAGACGCAGCTTCTTAGTTTTAGAAGCAGCTTTTAACTTTTCAAAAGCTCTCCTTAATCCTTTGTTGAAGATGGATGTTTTGTTGAGCAGGGATTGTAAAGTTTATGCCTAGTGAGAGCCAACAGCCATCATAGCCTATGTTGGTTAATGTGGTTACCTAGAAATGAAAAGGTAGCACAAAAGGTTTGAGTCTATAAAAAATAAATAGTGAACCAGTAAGACCAATACAAGTCACTTTCAAGGATAAATTTGTGAAGAAAGGAAGGGGAGATTTAAATGGAATGATAACTTAGTATGGAATCAAGTTGCTTATTTCATTAGGCCCTCGTTTGAGCCCCATTATCTAAAAATTCATTTTTCTTCAAACTCATTTACAATCACACATTCTCTGAATAAAATAATTTTGCACGTAAACTCAAAACTTTTCTGTCTTTTTAACCACACATTCTCCAAAAAAATCACTATTACAAAATTTTTTCCCCTCCGGGGCTCAAAATGGGCTAGGAACCTAGCAAAGAAAGTTGTAGGAAAATTTAAAGGCAAAACCTACCTAATAAAGAGCCCGATTGTTGAACTAGAAGGTTTGAATGGAAATTAAGGAAAATGTGTGGAGGCTTTTACGAAATATAAGCTAGCAAAATAGGGAATCAAAAAGGTAATTCAGTAGTCCTAGGAAGGAACTTATGAGAAGTTAAATGATTATCTTGGAACTAAGATTACAAGATATATCGTGAAAGGGAAAAGAAAGTAGAGATCAAAACCAAGTTAAATAAATGTACCAAGGATAGAAACTAAAAAGTAATATTTCACTGTTATTTCGAGAAATTATTCAATAGAACACAGAGTAGATCTTGGGAAACGCCGAAACGGTCAAACTTTATTGAAGATAAAAAAAGTTAACCACACTAGAAGCATCTGGATTTCAAAATTGAAGATTCTGGAGCGATTTCATAAAGATGAGAAAAATAATTAGTTTGGATTAACCCCTCTTATAGTCTGGAAGTGTTTATGCATGGTAGGTACTTATATTTGACAAATTGTTTTAACGGGATCTTAACAAGTAAAAAGTGTTTGGTGAATGCAGGAAAATTTTTATAGAGCTTAGTTTACAAAATAAATAAGGTGATATTCATAAGTTTATAATTTATATATACGTATTGAACTTGTAAGCCCAGCTTCTCATATAACCAGTTTGGTTACGCCATAAGGTTTGATTCGACTGGTCATATCAACTGACAGTGTTGGTCGAATAGAGAGGGGACAAAAGGACTCATGTAACCAATTTCAAGTTTATTTAGAATAATGTGCAGTTTGTTGTTGCTGTTGTAATTGAGTTTCAGCAGATAATCGTGTAAGGCACCATTTTGATGTAATGAAAAGGGATCAATATAGCATAAATAGCAGGGCAAGGCAAGCATGCACTTCCTTGTACATAAAGAAAGAGCTTGTGTGATTCCTTGCTAACAGCAATGGAGAATGAAGTTGTGCGTACATTAATTTCTTGAAAAGCTCAAAATTGGACTTGGTTAACAAAATGTACTCACACAAAATTGCAGGATCTAATATTTCCAATTCAAAGCAACACTCTAGATTTTGATTAACTGTCCCCTACATTTATATGATTGACTTGTACACTATATGATTTACACATGCATTTTCTTGAACTCAATTTTAAAAACTTCCCCATCCCAGCAACAATCCCTCCCAAAACTTTAGCATATCAATGATTCCAAAAATGTTCAACATTTAGTTTGAGCGTGAGTAAAAACGTTTTTTTCTCCCAATGGATATCTATATGGATCTTCAAGGTAACTCAAAAACGCAATTTATGCATGATGGATGCCATATATAGACATGGAATGGGTTGGTTTGACAAATGAGTGTCACAGCCTAATATCAAACGTCATATCGGAAACTTTGTGCTTAGTTATTAGTAACCAAAAGATGATTTGATAGACTTAAAAGAGAAATAACTGATTGAGTAATAACAACCCTAAGGAGAATAGCGATAGATCTTTATTGATCAGTAAAGCAGTGGAAAGTGAAACATAGTTGAATCAATCTAGATTACTTTGATGTGTGATGATATACGCTTATCTGGGACGTTAAATGAGATTAATTGTAATAAATTTTGATGACTTATGACTTAATTAGATGTTAATTTTGTTTGTTAGGTAAAAATTGAGGCAGATTGGTGGAATTGGAAGAAAGAAATGAAAAAGGTCAAAACGAAAAAAATCCAAAGTTTGGGGACCAAAGTGTAAATATTCAATAGTTGATTCGGACCATAAAATGATGATTGAAGATCACATATGATCAATTGGAAGCAATAAGATGTCAAATGAGTGAAATATAGTTGAAGTATTTTCACAAATCAATTTTCATCTAAAAAAGTTATGATCTAGACTTTCAACCTCAAATTGAGACCCATTTTTCGGGTAGCAAACGTTCGAATTGGAATTTATATTTCTAAAAGAATTGTGGTCCTTTGAGTTTTCTTTCCAACGAACTTTTAATCACCTCAATCGAATATCGGAAGAGAAAATTATAACTAAAATACCGAAAGTTGTGGAGCGCTCGCGAGTCATCAATTTCATGACCAAAGAACAATTCAGCATGCTTGCGCACGTGCGGTAGCTATACCTGCGTGTGTGTCCAAGCCAAATTCTTTGCTGACGAGCAAATTTCCTTTTTTGATTGAAACTCTTATTGGTAACAATTTTGGGATGATTTCTTGACCTAAATTTAACCTTTATAAATACAGAACTTGTGGGAAACATTGAGAGAACTCTCTCTACCTCTTAATATCGTAAAATTCATCAAGAACAAGGGCTAGTTTCTATATTTTAAGAGAGAAGATCAAATTTTAGCAAGGAATTAAAGTCAATTATATCAAGATTTTGAAGAATTCAACCTTGAAATTGAAGAACAAGATTTCTTACATTCTTTCATGATCCGAGTTATATTTTTCCATTATTCTTCTTGTAATTTATATAAAATTATGCTAGGCTAGATCCGTTTATGTATTGGATGAAGATGAACCCTATTATTTATTTTAATTCTTAGACTAGTAGTTTAGTATTTCTTGTTTTTCTTGATTAATTTTGCATGCTCATTATATTATTTAATTGCTTGATCATCAATTAGATAATTAATTGCTTGTTGTAGTGTTGGGAGACTCACAATAAATTTAGAATACAGCAAAATCAACATTATTAATAGATGTTAAAAATAACATTTATCACGTGTGCAATCATATAGATAATCTAAAATTTGGTGCATTCTAATCATTTGAATTCGAGTTAGGAATAAATTCGGGTCGTGGTTAGGATAAATTTAATTTCTCTTGGAAAAGAAAATTATATACCTTAACTTTATCAATTGTCAAGAATACATAAATATGACTAAATTACATAATTGAGAATTGAAATAGATAATAGTGGGCGGATTCGAAATCCAATACAATCATCCATAATTTGATAAAAACCAAACTTTTACAACTTTCTTAGATTAATATAGCATAAATCAAATCAAACTCTTTTTGGTTTTACATAATTCAAGTTCCATACAAAACTAGTACACTTGAATTGAATTTATTCTATATGGGACGATACTGTCAAATCACTTAATCTATTACTTGTAAACAATCCCGGCCGCTTGTGAGTTTCGCATAAACATGTGATCCAATGAAAAGAGTTTGTTTCTAGTTCATAAAGATAATTAGTTGAAAATATGGTTAGACGGCCACAATGACAAAGTTATGAATAGATTGAAGCAATGTTTTGTGGCCTTAAATTAAGCCTGGGACTTGGAATTCATGGAAAATCAATTAGATCTGAAAGATGTCCTTAGTAAATCCCCACATATAACCAATGCAGCTTCAGAGACAGCCATGAATGCACGCATAATATTTTCAACAGAAAAGTGCAATGTAGAATATTTTTTAGGTGAAAATGAATTTCCTAATAAGGTCCTATGACTGAAAAATCTAAGAGAATTAGCATTTTGTATTGATACATGGTACAGTTTTCTACTGGGAATTCTGATCATCATGTATAAATTCCCGCAACTACATAATGGAAACAAGAATCTGCAACATTTTGATTTTACTGCATTCAATTAATTAATCCTGTCACAACAAATCAGCCAAAACATTGGAATGAAATTGCATAAAATTCCTTATTATCAAGTTCCATATTAATCTGAAAGCCCGAAATCTAGCTTTGTACCCAAAAATAAGAAATGAAATTGAACCAATCACAAATACCTCGGATCAAAATTTGCACATTTTAGAAATGTAAAGTTTATTTCAATTCGAAGAAAAAAATTACCTGAAATTGAATGAATAAAATGTAAACGATAATTGTTGCAATATACAAATTCTCTCTGCAACCCTAACCGCGGTTCCTCGTGAATGGGATTTTCCTGTCTATGATAGCAATGAATCTAGAGGATTTGGCTCGACTATGCATCGACAACAGTTAGACGATCGGCCTGAATCCATCATGGTCTATGAGGAAGGGTCACGCACAATCTCATAGTTTTTCACTGGGAGAGCAAGGACGATACACAGCGGGTCTCTCTAGTAGAGGATCATGCTTCTTTTAATAAACCGCGGGTTATGTTTTGTGGATGATACTTGTGCACTCCGTATATTTTGTTACCAGGCGTTTGTAACCAAAGTCAAATTTATTGATGTATTCCATTGAGATTTTTAAAAACACTAGTTTTAACCCGACCATTGCACGGGTTGTATTATTTTGAAGGTGATGTTAGCGTTTTATATTTAATGTTATCTGGATTTGATCTTCAATGTCTAAATTACCATAATATAGAATATTGAAGAACGAATAGGAAAAGAGAAAGAACTATTGATTAGTGATCGAGAGTATCAAATTCTCAACATGAGCTAAGATGGGGCATCGAAGGCCTTCGATCTTCCATCTCTTGCATGGATAGAGAGAGGATATGCTTTCGAGTTTGTACATGTTGGCGAACGATTAAACTATGCACAAGCAAATTTTTCACAAAAGAGAACGGCCCATGAAATGAGTAATTTTTCTCCCTATTAGTGAAAAAGAGTGACACAGCATGGCTAATCTTTGACTCATTAAAATTCTTTATATTGCAGACTTATTTTAGCTCTGATTTGTGTGATGTACGTTATTCAGCACAATAATATCACCGTGCAGGGAAAAAAAAAAACCATTGCACAACTTGTTATGATAAAAACAAAAGCTAAAAGTTTGATTCACTACACTTTCAATGGTATTTACATACAACGTCAAAGCACTAACATATTTTTCATAAAAATTCCCAACTGAATAGATGGTAGGACGAAGTGTTGGAGTGTCACAAATCTGCGAAGCAAGTCCATTTGTTTTCGCTTGAAGAGATAACGGTCTGACCAGTCACGTGATTGAAGAAAAAAATATTCCTGAGGCAAAATGTAAATTCAAGAATATCACCACAGCCGTTGTAAAGTTAACAAGTAAGGCTTGATAGTTCATATGTAAAGAAAATCAGTATAATATATACATTACATCAAACTGCAAAACAATTTTTACCACTATATGAACATGTTTTAGGCTATGCAGAACCAAATAATATTATGCACTGATTGAGTCAGAAACTGGAAACTATGATTGTGTAAAACAATCAGATTTCCATTAATAACAATTAATTTTAACATATGCCAGAATAATCTAAACGTAATATGATAAGCACACAGAACCTGAAATGCTCAAACCACCTGATCATATGTTCCGCCCATCCACTTACCATAAAGCACAACATTATGCATAACTCAAGAAAGCAGACAATGAAATTTAAGTCTTACCATCTGAAAGAATTCAAGTGAACTATAGTTGATATGCATGATGTGTGAGAACGAACAGAAACAGGCCTATGTCTAACAAAACATAAATTAGGCCAGAGTGCATGAGTGAATGGAGTCTCATCTATTTCATAGTAACTTCAAAAACCACCATAGCAAGGGACCAAGGATTGAAATTAGTGTGCAAGTCATCAAAAATTGGTAATCAGCCACAGTTCAAATCTTGAAGGGTGGTTAGCCCATGAAATCATGGAGTCTCATGTATTCCTCAGTAACTTAAACAACAACTATAGCAAGAGACCAAGGGTTGGAACCAGTGGGTAAATTTTCAAACACTGTCAAGCAGTGACAGTTCAAGTCCTGAGAGGGTGACGAGAGATTTGGTAAGTATTCAAACACAGGTTATCCTATTCAAACTAAGGTAACTGAGCCAGTTCCAGATTCGAATGTTTGAAATAAAACGAGATTTTCGTTAACTTATTTTATTTGTTGTTAGTAAAAAATGAGATTAGCATTTACATCACAGTCATCTTGTTCTAACATAAGTTGAATCTCCCTTCCCTTTCTGACCTTAATTTGCTATATTTACTCAAAAAACAGGCATCTGTGCAGCAATTGCAACATTTAAGGGGAAGGGGATTGGGGGTGGCTACCTGCACAATTATGCATGAACATGAACTACGAGTACCTATCTAGCAGCCTTTGATGGGCAAAAGTTGCTTCATCAACTGAAGGTATGTCTCCATTNGGTGGCTACCTGCACAATTATGCATGAACATGAACTACGAGTACCTATCTAGCAGCCTTTGATGGGCAAAAGTTGCTTCATCAACTGAAGGTATGTCTCCATTAATTCTTGGAATGTGCTGTGTAAACAAATGAATAAATGTTTTTAGCTCCTTTAAAAACTGATATCATTCAAGCACATAAAACTATGTCAATTGATCGTGGAAACTTGAAAAGTGTTAATTGCATTATTTCTTCATATTTTTGGTGCACAAAAAAATGTTTCAATAATGGCATAAAACAGATTCAGGCTATGCTTATTTGCTGGAGTATTGATGAAAGTCCTAAAGCAATCTTCTCTTCAGAGGTTATAAAAAGAAATAGGTAGCACATGAAAAGGAGCATACCGGTACCTTAGACATCAACTAACTAAATATTTCGATATTCAACGAACAATCCTAATCCACATAATTATTTACTAATTTTACTTATATGTCACTATTTTACTATAAACAAATTAGTGAATATTCCAGGAAGAATTATTGTCTGAAACTCAATTTTTGAGACACGAGAGAGGTATATTATGAATCCAATTAGTGGAGAAAGTTTCAAAATATTTCTCTTGACAACAAGAGTAATCATGGAAAGTGAAGGTCAGACAACATCCAGTGTGCCATTGAATCACAGTGGATTTCTTCACTGAATAGAGCAAGTACAAGAGGAAAAAGAAGGATAACAGAGAAAATAAACAGAAAACCTCTGTACCCAATCAAATGAACCTGGTTGAGTAAAAGCAACACCAGCAGCTTCCAATAGATTTCCTAGAAGGCAAGCATAACCAGGAAAGTCACTTGATATATCAGCTGGAAGAACATTAGTGTAATCTTTCACACAGCGCCATCTGGTGGACGTAATGTTGACTTAACCCTGGTGTTGCAAAAATCTGTAAATGGAAATAAAATAAGTGGTCATAGTACAATCAGCTACAGCCTACAGACAAAGATTGTTTCACAGTTATAAAAAAGAAGCATACACTCCTTCAATAGAATGGGTTGGGCAGATATTTTCTTCAACATTTTTTCTCTTTAAACATGGAACATATTCAACCATATTCAGAATCATGTATTACCTAAACAAGGACAATGAAACTAAATTGTAATACAAAATGTTGATTCAAACTACCTCTTTAAGGTGTGGAAAGAACCGCCACAAGAATTGAAATGTAAAAATTTGGGATGAGAAACTCCAAAAAGGATCAATATCTGGACAACAACACGTTCCCATACCCACGTGAGAAATGATATGGGCAAGAACACGCTCCAACGAAGAGACAATCCCAATGGAACCTTAAAACTTTTCCTAAAAATATTAAATCACATCATTATCATTATTCATGACAACTACAGTAGATCTCAGATCAAATCGATACATAACTACCCCTACAACCCGAGCACTCTTATTGGTAAAATAGCAATCAAAGAACTGGATGATTATAAGCTAGAGCATTCGGTTAAACAAACCCCGTGAGCAGGGAGATACGTTATACAGATAGAGTACCCCAATCATTAGACTACACAAATAGATTCCATGCCAAAGAAGGAATATTTACTTCACTTTTTTTAGTTTTTTTTCAGCCTCTAATATCATTTATTATGATTCTACAGGTGTTTATTAGTGTTTTTCACATGACAATAAGTTATGCAATCCAGATTGGCATTATAATCCAACCTTAAAACAGCCTATCAGGATGGTATGCAAAAGTGACAAAAATGATACCCTGTGAATGGCATATACTACATATTCTGTGTGTTCTTGAAGTATCCGACCATCCATTGCAGAATGTTCGCCTTCAAGATCCACATCAAACCAATCAAGCATGGAAGTGTATTGACTGGGTAATGGAGTTCCAGTAACATCAGTATCTACTCCTCCCCTTCCAAGATTTAGGGAAGCTTCTTGGTAAAATTATGCTCAAGCGGGCCTCCTTTGTAAGCCCTATCATATTCCGCAGCCAGAGATCTCACCTATATCAATGAGGGTGAAGCAGAAAAATCATAGCACACAACTCAGACAGATTCAATAGATACCCATTTAGCAAATATCAATTCAAACTTTAAGCATTTTTAATCAATTTACAAATAGAGCTGCTTTCATCATTATCGTATAACGTGAGAACCACCCAAAAATTTATAACCTATGCCATCCACATCATCACATAAGAATGGTTTAGTAATACAAAACCACTGCCAGTATTTATTGAGCAAATTGTTCACTCTACCTATCCAGGAAAAAGGTCTTATTAACAAAAGCTCCTCGCATTCACCAAAAAATACAAATAGTAAAGTAATTTTGCCATCTCTGACGACAAGAGAGACAAAGATATGAAAAAAAGCAGATCAGCCATTGGATGGCTAATTGCACAATTTTTGTTTAGTGATCAAGCTTATGACCGACTTTAGTTTACTACTGGTCCTAAGAAATCATCCCAGAATATGTATGACAGAAAAATGATAAATAAGGAGGGACTTACCTGTTTGTAGCTTCCACCATTACCAGGGATATGAAGAACAGAAATGTCATTAAGCTTCTTAAGGTCAACATTGAAACCAATCTTTCTCCATCCTTCATGGTATAGATATAAACTATATTTGACGGATGACATGTTTGCTGGTGTGGAGATGCGACTGTATGTGGGCAATCACCTGTTGTTGCAGGCAAAAGCTTCCATCCAAACAATCAGGAAAAAAGCATAAAGTGGTCGAAACGCCAGTAAAAGCCAATAGAGAGGGAAAAAAGTAGCATGAAAGAAAAGTCTATCAAATGATAGTTATGTGTATAAATCACACTAAAAGTTCAATTAATCCTCTTGAACTGTCAGCGGGTCTCAAATGAGGAATTTGTAAGGAGATCGACAAACTGACAAATTAATGGAAAATCCTGAGGGGATTCAATGATGACGTAGGAAAATGAACCCACTATCATTTATGATTAGCGCTTGTTATAAAACATGAATGCACTTTATATGAGCCATCCAAGAAAATATGGTCACCAAAGGAGAAATGGCACCCAGAAATGCTAATTGACTTTTGATTTGTCTCAATAACTTTAAAACCGAAGGTGATTCCTCTATTCTACGGGGATATAAAGATCAAACCATGCACAATTTCTTAATACATTTTCCGTAATACAAAATAGTTAACACGACATTGGGCTTAAATGGCGGGAATGACATGACAAATCACACAATCTTCACAGAAATGCACTCCATGAGAAGCTGGATACAAACTATACTTCGGTTCGTACAATTGCTTTGAGCCTCAAGGAACAAAAAGATCAAAGAAGAACAAGCAACGTCTTTTAGAAATGAGTGAGCAATCAAAAAGGCAGTAACTACAACAAAAAAAGTATTATTCAAGAAAATCAATAGCAAATACCATTAAAAATCTCAAAGCACCATAATGAAGTTTGCACTTTGAACAGAAAAGATTAAAATTGAAATATACTATTCACTAAATATCAAGACAGGAAAGTCCCACCCCTTTCTTCTGCAAAATACGTTCAAGCTACCAATTCTATTCTCGACCTCAAGAACAAGTATCAAATCTTGCAGGAATCAAATTTCCAAATGCATCATTATCCTCGAAATGGTAAAATCGAAAGGGTAGCTTGTCCGTGATCGTGAGTCCTTGGTAATGCACATTACAGACAATAGCAGTAATTCAACAGATATTCTAAAATATACACGAAAAACGTAAAAAATTAGAAATAACAAAATCCACATACCCCTTGGATTCTTTTTCCAGTAACAGGGCATTTGGGTCCGCTAGCTCTCTTTTTAGTACTCTAGTAGACCAGCTTCCCTCCTGATTTCCCTACACAAATTAAACTCATAAATAGCAACTCAACTATAATTTACAAAATTCCAACATAAAATTTAACTATAATTTCATTAAAATAAAAATCATCAAAGAAAATCGAAAGAGAAACTAAATAAAAATTCTAATTGAAATAGTTGTACATAAAAATCTTAAAAAGATTACAGGAGCGCAAGTACCTGGAGTATTTACAATCCTGTGTTGATTGGATTTTGTGGCATAGCTATGCCATTTCCGATACGCGAGTCTCTGCACCATTTTATTCTACTTTTCGATAAGACTGAAGCAAAATCGTTTATCAATTATACAATGCCAATAAAGTAGCTATCTGTAGAACAAAAATAGTACCAAGATTAACATCTGCAAACGGGCTCCCAACTGCAAAAATTTCTGTGAAAGAGAGGGAAGAATATGGAAAGGCGATTTCTAGGGCTTCTTTCTTTGACTCTCTTGGATCCGGAGCTGCAAGAAGGCTACGTCTAGGAGCTGCAAGGCGGGGCTCCAATTCCCTGTTGGTCGTATCGCTCGTTTCCTTTAGGCCGGGAAGGAAGCCGAACGTGTCGGTACCGGTGCTCCGATCTACCTCGCTCCCCAAATTCGATTGAAGAAAAAAATCGCTCAAGAGGTGACTTATAGCAACAAACAGTAGCAGAAAGGATGAACGAGCTTGAGTTTGGATATCCAAATGAAGATTCCAGCCTCAATTTGTAAATAAAATCCCAAAAAATTAATCAACGTTTGGACCGGCTAAATCTAAATAAAACCTAAATCGATGATTGGAAGTTACCTCAGATCCAGATTTATGGAGATTTCTTTGCATCTGCTGAAATTTCGTAATCTTTAGAAATTTTTGACATCATTTTTCAAGAACCGTAGACGAGACTGCGCAAGAGAGAAAGTAGTAAGGGCAGAATATTCTGGAACACGGAGAGTAGAGTAGAAATATCTTCGTGAATGAACAGTTCTTTTTTTGTCTCATGTGAACAGTGATCTGTGAGTGGAATTTGGAAATGAATAGTAACCCTTAAACTCTCTCTTTTAAGAGAGTAGTGA
>CAIGRT010132760.1:0-12054 GCA_903798405.1 Fraxinus platypoda
TTTTCACTATGCAAGGGAACTATAATGTTATGCATTATTTAATTGCTTAATTGGATACAAAGCTTACTTTGCCTTCATCACAAGTTTGTCTAATGATAGTATATTATGTTGTTCACAGCATATCTTCATTCTGCATATTTAAATGCATCTTTCACAGTTTAGTACTAGATTTGATCATTAACAAAAAATGGGAAGAAAAATATAGAAGCGTTGGAGAACATATTGAGTAAATTGGAAGGATCTTATATAATGTTGAACTACTGAACTTAATTAACCCTTTTCTCAATACTTATAAATGGTCAGCTATATGGATACTCTGCTTCCCATCTACTCCATCCATAGCCCTTTTCAAAGTTAAACCACATAGGCTCAAAACCTTATACATTACCTCATTCGAAGTGCCGAACCAATTAAATTCCCTTTGTTTATCATTTTTATATTTTCTCTACAAACCAATTTTGGGATCTGGGGTCTACAACTGGTATTGGAGCAGATAAAGGTTCTGGGATAAAGTATCGCTACTACCCATTTATAAAAATTGTGCACGTGTCAAAACTTTGTTAAAACTTAAAAGAATTACTCCAGCAGTCCAGCTTGCATGCAAGGAGGCGCTTTTGAAGGCAAAACTTAAATTAAATTTGCCCCATCTAAAAGCTTAACCCTTTAGATGAGGTGGTTCAACAACCACTAACACTTTTTTTTTCACTATGCAAGGAAAATGTGATGTATTGAATTATTAAACTCTAAAATGTTGACGCTTTTATTCTGATCTGATTGCAACATAATTTATACTTTTCAGTTGCTTGATTGGATAAAATACTTGCTACTCATGGAACTGAATCTATAGGATATGGCACCATTAACTTTTATTTGAGTTGTGATACTTTATGGTAGTTGCTTATTTTCTTTTCACGAGTTTATCTAATGATAGTGTACTAGTAGTTCAAAGTATATTTTTGTCCTCCATAATTAAATGCATTTGTTTCAATTCACTACTAGATTTGGTCGCTTTAATCAGGAAAGTAAGATCAAGCAATTAATGTATAGATGCGGAGGGTTAAAACGCCTTGTTTTTGGGATTTTTTTATGAAAATTGTGTTGTCTGGTTTGAATTGAAAATCACCAATATGCAAATCGATAATACATTTTCTTTTGTTTTTGTCAGGACACATCTTTGTACTCTCTCTGGTTATCATGATCCGACAATTTTTTCTGTCCATTGTTCAAGGTAGCAAAATGCATTCACCTTGTTCACCTATTCTTTCACAATTTTTTATTTTTTTATTTTTTTAAATATGTATTCACACGGCTTGATGGTTTTTAACTTTTCTGGCCAATGTTTATCCATAGAAATTATTCTGGGCTTGTAATACGCTTTTGAATCACATGGACATTAATTGACAGTGGAGCAGCTGATGATGCTATCCGTTTATTCATTGAGAGTGAAGATGGATTGGTATAAATTCACCTCTCTTCTAATTGTTGTTTTCTTAATGCCTTCTTTCGTTCATGGAGCTATAGTGGGCAACTGATGAATGTATAATCTCCTCACCCTCTAGCTTTATGCAACGATCATTAGTCCTTGATTCTATGCACTATTAGATTTGTTTGCTGTTACATAATTTGTCATCTTTTCTTGTCTATGCACTCTGGTATCATGTGTATATCTGAGTTTTGTATATGTATGTATGTTGAGAAAGCTCCAAAAGTCTTCCATATGTTTTATGTTGCTTCAATAGTTAAAATGTTAACTTGGATATTCAGGGATGATGTTTTCACTGGCACCTTTTTTCCTGATAAATGAAATCCACATTAATTAAACTCCAAATGGGGTAGAGTGAGTAAAATCAATGTACAAATTCCACAAACACAAAACTAAAGTAGAAGTTTGTGCATGTAACCTTGGTGGAAAAAGGGGTTAAGATTATCTGAAAAACTTAACACAAGAACCAGAAATCAAAACGAAATAAATGAAATTTTGATACATGTACTTAAGTCGTTGAAAACCAGTTTCATTATGTTAATTCTCCTGAATGTCTGTACAGTTATCCTTCCTGTTTTCATAATTAGAAGGTACTTGTATCTGTTTGCTGGTTGATGAACCTTACAAATTACTTCTGAAGAAAGAGAAGGCTCATGACATGGATGTAAATGCTGTGCAGTGGTGTTCCACAGTAAATATATTGACAGATAGAGTTACATATTACATGCATACGAATTTTGAATTCAGTCTGCATAACTGATTATTATGTATCTGGGGGTGGGCTTAGATATAGAGAAAGATCACATCTTGAAAATAATCTTTATCAGGGTATTTTTGTACTTAACACCCATTGATAGCCAGAAATTTCATCTTCTAAACCTAAAAATTACTTTCGCCAATTGTTTAAGTTCATTCTCTCACAGCAATAGGACTAGAAAATAAAAGTTTTCGCAGCAGCTCAGATAGCCCCGGAAAAGCTGCTGTACAGGTGCCTTCCTTTTGATATGCACCGCAAATTTGACTTATATGATCTTTCATCAGCATCTATATATAGTCGAAACATTCGGATCGAGACATTAGACTTGTTAATAAATTACACCATGCATTGATGGTTACTTCTGAATTGATTGACCTGTACTATTAATGGAACTCTGAAGTCACTTTGCTTTATTTTTAACTTTTGTTGGCGTTCAATAGTTACCTCATTTAATGCCTGTGGAATGAATTATTCAGCATTGTGGAATTTTGATGTTTGTGTGCTTCATGTCTGCTGAATTTGTTGTCATCTGACAGGAAAATACGCTTCTTGCCTCCGCAGGTGATGATGGAACAGTCAAGATATGGCAACTAAATGCCTCGTCTGGAAACGAGAAGCTACATTATAGCTCTACACTCAGTAAAACACTGACATTTTTGTGAGTTAGTTTGCTGTGTTGTAGAAATACACATCCTTGTCATTTTCAGCCGTTTAAACAAAATTCACAAGGGGAACTTTTGTAATATATATGTACAATTTCTCAATAAGATATTTTGGATGTAATCATACACTTCACTATACTGTATCTATGGATGTATCTTTGCTAATAATGCAATGAATATTTTCATTGTGTTACAATGCCTTAAGTTCATTCTGTTTCAAGGCGTATTTAAATCTTTTATCTTGTTCAATTTTGTCTATTCAACGTACTAAATATGTACCTTACCTGCCCAACTGTGGACTAGAAAGTGGAGAAATTAAGAAGAAAAAAATATGAATCACCATCTATTGTATGGGTAACTTGGTAGCACCTTTTTTAGGTCAGGCAGCCAAAGAAAATAGCAAAAAATCAACTATGTTATGCAATAATATGTATCAAATATATGATGTAGCAAATTCGTTGAAGAATTTGCTTATTATTCTCTTAAAAATTGTTATTTTAATGATATAAACATAGGGATACGCAAATTATTGTCGACACACATCAAAAGGAAGAGAAGAGCTCTCATGAACTCAAAAATAATTGCCTAACAGCTATTCTCTATTCTCAATCTGCTTGAGTTTGCTCTACTTCCTTCTTCAACCAAAGAAGCTCTTGCAGACATGATATTGTTATTCCTCAATGAGGCATCAAACGCAGTGCAATCTATCCAATCCTTGAGCAAATCTTCCTGTCCCCACATATCAGGGATCCAAACCTGACCTGCAACCTCGACACGATGTCTCTTTAGTCTCTCACGTCCACTGTCCTCTACCACTGGCTCAGTACATGTATCCTCCAACTTTATTGACATATTTCGTGAAGAACCTTGTGGAGGTGGTGTTTTTGTTTCATTGGATTGGTTTTCTTCTTCAAATTTTCTCTTTGTTTCATCAACTGAAAATGGCTTCTCTGGGATATGAACTTTCTTGGATTCTAGTTCAGGCTCGTTGGAGTTGTGTGGAGTACTCATTTCTATGGACTCTTTTTGCATGAATGAAAAACACAGACACATAGAAATACATACACAAACACTCTATTCCCAATATTTTTCTATGGTGGTTGAAGATTATATGAAGGTTTGTTGATTTTGTGGGAGGGAAGCAAAGTAAATGAATGGAATGTTAGTTTACACGTACATGAACAGAGGAAGTGTACTGTTTTTATGGTAAGAGACAAGTGTGCGTGTCTTTTCTTGATATTGGATTCCAAATTGTGTGGTTTTATTACAAGGCTTTGGCAATGGAAAGAGAGAAAAAGAGAGGTCCTTAAGGGTTTTGTGGAGGAGAGGATTCCTTGGAAGGATTTTTCGAGAGAATATTGTGAGGTTGATGTTCATTTTGGGATTTTAAGACGTCGGGCCAATTTACGCGTAGAAATTGATATGTGGAGGATCTTTTGGCGGCTTTCATCAAGTGGTGGTTACATTCACCTTGTTTCTATTGGTTACATGCACCTTGTTTCTATCATTCAATGGGGGATTGAACCTTCTTGTTGTGTAGGGCAGGGTAGGGTAGGGTGGGGTGAGTGGAGATCTTTTATGGGATACAAATAGAGATTGTCGTTCCATTTATATTGTTAAACTAACGAAAAATTTGATATGAATCAATTTGACGTCCTCATTGATAAGATTATGTCATTTCATTTTTTTTCGTTCGTCAAACTAATGGATATAAACTAAATGTTTAAATCATAAAAATCTTTTAAGTTCAATCACAACTTCAAACAAAATGAGATTTTATGATTAAAATATGAAATTTCATTAAGAACTACGAAATGACCACTACCACTGGTCACAAGTTACGAATATTTGTGAACGAAGATTTCTCTACCTTTCATCCTACATGGGCATGTCTCCTACTGAGGCCCGATGTGCAAGTTGCATCAAGTCATATCTTTGTAAAGTTCCACGCTCTAATCTCATCCATTAACTTTCCATAAGATGATTTCTTGGGCTTAAAATTTGGCTGCTTCCTTTTATGTTATTCCATGGGATAAAACGCAACCTTGTGACCACTTGAAAAATTATATTGATTTAGGCTTCAATGTATTCTCATCATGTTTAGACTAGACTCGTAATTTCTATTAAATATATGTTACATAACAATCTTCATAAATGAATGATGACGAGTTTGAAACTCGAGACATGTTTGCTGTTAGAAGTAACGCATTTAATCAAGAACTAGTTCGCTGCATAACCAAGTATCTGACTCCATCAATCCACACTTTTGTTAAAAAAATGCAGGATCTCTGTTTCTCAAGTCTACAATCCTTTTAGATAATAAAGAGTAAAGCGTGTATTTCTTTCACGTTTTATAGCTCACGTTTTCTAGTTTTAGTTTGTTAAATTTGTTAGGCAGAGTTGTTGCTTTCCTGTTGGTTGAACTGAACTTTCTCCATCTATATATGGTGGGATCATCTTCCTTTTTCGTAGATCAGAATAATTGATTCTATTCACTACACTTAACATATGATGCGAAGTCAAAATCCTGCGCAGACAAGATATAGCACCCAAAATAGGTGTGATCAGGTCGAAGGAAGACTACTTTGAAGGGGCAGGCTGTGTGATGAAGAAAATTTAAAGGTCGTTCCAAGCTTGGGGATAGTGAGAGTGTCGTCGCTTCCTCAAGAACTTGAATAGGAGCATCTTTTATAGCAGCATTGTATGCCTATATGTCTCAAACCCATATCTGTTACAGCTCATTCTTCAAGAAATCATTATAAATTGCTTCAACTCAGTGAAGAGGAGCCTGCATTTGCCATAATAGCTCGGAAATCAGCAAATTCTACATTCACTAGCTGTGGAATCTCCAAATGATGCAAACTTATCAACAACTATTAACAGAAGAATCAATCCATAACCTGCTCATGTAGAGGGATCGTTTATTCTCATACAGATTGAAAAGAAATTTGACGGACAGTAGCATGTTCATAAAACACCAAATGCCTGTACACATTCATATATGTGCACACGTACACTTGCAAATATAATCATTCTTGTAAGCCAACCACAGACCGCCTCAGTCTTTCTATTAAACCTTCAACACGCCTCACATGCAAACCAATCTATTTGAAGTGCGACAATGTTCACTAGTAACAAAAAACCAACATTTAGGTTCCAGGTTGAATGTCCAGTACACGATAGCAATTTGTTAAGGAACAAACAGGTCCTCGAGAGAAGCAGTAGATGAAGAAGAACTTGGAGAGAAAATTTAACTTTTATTTATTGCAATGAAGAATCAATAATCACGGATTACAGCAGACTTCTGGCTATATTTATAACATGACTCAACAAGTAATTGAACTGATTAATTGAACCGAATAACAGAAAATAACTAACTCCTATTTCTTCTTTTCTTTTTAATTCCATATTGTCAATGTGTGATGTAATACTCCAACACCCCCCTCAAAATGAACATGTATGTTAAGAAGGTTCATCTTGCGAAGAATGTGACGAAAAGATAGACATCCGAGAGGCTTTGTGAAGATATCCGCGAGCTGAAGCCGCGATGGGATGTGGAAAAGTTCAAGAATATTCTGCTGCGACTTTTCGCGAACAAGGTGACAGTCGATTTGAATGTGTTTCATTCTTTCGTGCTGAACATGATTGGTGGCTATTGAGAATGCTGATTTGCTATCTGTATAGAGAAAACTTGGTTGTTGATGAACAATGTGTAGGTCTTGCAAGGAGTAAAGGAGCTATTGAATTTCACAAGTAGTTGTTGCAAGTGCCCGATACTCCGCCTCTGCTAATGATAGACTGATGGTGATCTATTTCTTTGATTTCCATGAAATCAGTGAGCTACCAAGAAATATTGCAAAGCCAGTGACACTTCGCCGAGTATTGACACAACCTGCCCAGTCACTATCGGATAAAGCCTTCAATTGCAAGTCTGAGGAAGAGTGGAAGAAGAGCCCTTGACCTGGTGTAGCTTTCAGATATCTCAACACTCAAATTGTAGCTTTATGATGATTAACGGCAGGAGTGGCAAGAAATTGGCTAAGCACCTGGACAGAATAGGCTAAGTCAAGCCTTGTGATAGTTAAGTACAATAATCTACCAACAAGTCTTCGATAACTAGATGGATCGTCATACAAATCTGTGTCATGTGCAGATAACTTGAGATTGGATTCCATGAGAAAAGCAGTTGGCTTTGAGCCAGTTAAACCACTGCCCTGGATGATATCAAGTGCATACTTCCTCTGGCATAAGGAGATACCAGATTTGGACCTTGCAACCTCCAAACCAAGAAAATATTTCAGCTGCCCTAAGTCTTTAATGGTGAATTTGTCATGTAAAAAGGTTTTCAAATTCAGAATTTCCAGGATGTTGTCGCTTGCCAATAGCACATCATCCACATAGATTAGCAAAGCAATAAATGAGTGATCAGTTTTCTTGATGAATAGAGAGCAATCAGAGGTGCCTTGGACAAAGCCATAGTGAAGGAGGGCATTAGATAACTTTGCAAACCACTTCCTGGAAGCCTGCTTTAGACCATATAAACTCTTTAGAAGTTTACAAACCGTTTTGTCACCTGTTGCAGCCAAACTAGGAGGTAACTCCATATGTACCTCTTCATGTAAATATCCATGCAAAAATGTATTATTGACGTCTAGCCGATGGAGATTCCAATTTTGTGTTGCAGCCACAGCAAGTAAAAGACGAATAGAGGTGATTTTTGCCACATGTGAAAAGGTGTTAAAGAAGTCTAAACCCTCTTGTTGAGTATAACCTTTTGCCACTAACCGAGATTTATGTCTTTCAATCGATCCATCAGCCTTATATTTAATCTTGAAGGCCCATTTGCAACCAATGGCCTCTTTGTTGGCAGGAAGGGTAACAAGCTCCCAAGTTTTATTTAACTCCAGAGCATGAATTTCACTCTTCATGGCAGCTTGCCACTCAGGCATTTAAGATGCTTGTTTAAATGATTTAGGTTCAGAAGAATTTGAAATAGATTCCAAAAAGGTTTGATGGGATGCAGATAACCTTTTGGGTGAAATAAAATGATGAATGGAATAGATGGTACTTGTGATGGAAGGACAACTAGATGATTCTGATACTTGAGATGCAAATTGAAGAGAAGAGGCATTACCACAATAGTAGTCCTGCAGATGGCCTTGGGTATGTTTAATTCTGCTGGACTTCCTGAGAAGCTCAGAAATTTGAGTTTGTCCACCAGTGTTTAATAGGAGGGGAGAAGTAGGGAAAACTTGTTCAGTATGTGTTGCTGGTGCAAGAGGAGAAGGTTAGGAATTAGGGGATGATGAGGAGGATGGAATGTGATCTAAAGGAAAGTGAGGAGGATAGCAAGAATCTGGGAAAGAGAAAAGAATGAGGTTTAGAAGTCATAGGAAGCACTTTAAAGGGAAAAATAGTTTCATGAAAAGTAACATTTCTAGAAACTAGGATTCTATTGGTACTTAAGTCCATAAGTTTGTTACCTTTGATATCATGAGGATACCCTAAGAAAATGCACTTGGTTGCTCTAGGATCGAACTTTTATCTATGTGCTGTCAATGTTGATGCAAAACAGAGGCAGCCAAAAACTTTGAGATGTGAAAGGTTGGGTAATTTGTCAAAAATCATTTCAAATGGGTCTTGTTTTGGAGGAGAGATGTAGGAATTCTGTTAACAATGTGTGATGCAGTGAGAACACAAGGGGCAGATTGGCTTGGAACATTAGGGCCCTAGCTGTACTCAATAGGTGTTGGTGCTTCCTCTCTACAACTTCATTTTGTTGGGGAGTTTCGACACAACTTTTCTGATGTAGGATGCCATGTTCATTGTAAAACTCTGTGACAAAAAATTCTGGACCATTATCAGTCCTTATGACTTTGACAGAGGAAGAGTGTTGGTTTTCCACCATTTTACAAAAAAAAAATTGATTAAGGATGGTACATCTAATTTTGCTTTCATCATGTATACCCACGTACATCTTGTAAAATCATCTACAATTGTCAAAAAATACTTAAAACCAGAATAGTAGATGGTACCAAAAGGACCCCAAATGTCACAATGGATCAACTCAAATTTTTTATTAGAATTACTTTGTGATACAGAGAAAAAGAGCTTCATTTGTTTTGCTAAGGGGTATATATCACAAACACTTGTACAGTCAAGAGTAATGGAAGGTTCAATGTGTTTGAGGGAAGCTAATTTGGAATTGGATACATGTCCTAACCTATAATGCCAGATATCTGATTTTTTTTGTGTGAAGGCTGAAACATAAAGTGCAGAGTTAAAAGAGCAGGGTTGAGTCTCCGATGGTTGAGTTTTTGATGAAGTTTGAATCAAGTGGTAAAGCCTCCCTATTTCTCAAATGCAATCCCAATCATCTTCCTCATCGGTTGATCCTGTAAAATGCAAGGAGAAGCAGTAAATATGAGATGAAGGTTAGAATGTTTGGCAAGTTTTGAGACAGATAATAGATTGAAAGAAAAAGTGGGCACACACAAGACATTATACAGTAGTAAAGTATTGGAGAGACACACGGTACCAATGTGTGATGCAGGGACTGTAATGCCATTAGGAAGTGTTATAGATGCACTGATGGATCTTAGTGCAGAATGATATAAAAGCGGTGAACAGATCATATGATCTGTTGCACCGGTGTCAAGGATCCAAGTGAAATTGGAATGCAATTTGGGAGTAGCAGAGCCATAGTAAGAAGAATATGATNATCTTGGTGCAGAATGATATAAAAGCGGTGAACAGATCATATGATCTGTTGCACCGGTGTCAAGGATCCAAGTAAAATTGGAATGCAATTTGGGAGTAGCAGAGCCATAGTAAGAAGAATATGATTTAGGTTGAGGTCTACTAGAAAGTTTGAATGCAGATGCAGATGTAGAGACAAGATTAACAGCTAGCGATGTAGTGATGTTCTGGGTAGAAGAATATGATGAAGTGGAGTTAGCAAGTGCCATTAATCTCTGAAATTCCTCTGGAGTAAATGAAAACTTCTGTTGCTCATCACCATTCTGATTAGAAGCTTCTTGATTCATGAGTACTGCATGTACAGCAGTAAAATTCCTCTTTTCCTTTGGTCTAGTCCACCCAGGAGGATATCCATGAAGTTGAAAACATTTATCAACTCTGTGTCCATTATATCCGCAGTAAGTACAGTGTAGTCCAGACGTCTTGGCTTTATCCCTGAATGACTTTGGCTAAAAAATCAGCTAATTAGGTTGCTTAGCCATCAAAGCATGTGACTTATTATATGTGATGGAGTTTGTAAGTTGTCTTCGGCTTTCCTCTTGAAGCAATAGAGAGAAGACATTGGCCATGCTAGACAATGGAACCATAAGGAGTAGTTGGCTTCTAATTGATGCAAATGAATCATTTAATCCAACCAGGAATTTGATAGCATAGTCAGACTATTGCCGAGTTTGTAAAAATTGGAACAACTCACAAGTGCACGATGCCATTTTTCCACAGGTGCACGAAGGAAATGGTCTATATCTGATGTATTCATCCCAAAGAGCCTTAAAGGAACTGAAATACTCAGTAATTGAAAAAGAGCCTTGACTTATACAGCTCAATGATTTCTCTAGATGAAAGACATGTGTTCCATCACTCCTAAGATATCTTGTCCTTAATTCATTCCATAGATCAGCAGCAGAAGTCATAAGCAACAAGCTGTTTCATATATCTTTGGAAATTGAATTCATCAACCATGAGAGAACTAGATTATTCGCACGTAACCACGCAGTATGATTAATGAATTGATCAATAGGTGGAGAAATGATGGAGCCATCAATGAATCAAACCTTGTTTTTGACTGTCAATACCATGATTATGGAACGACTCCAAGCAACATAGTTATCTCCATTGAAGATTTCTGAGACTAGAAGAGCACCAGGATCATCACTTGGGTGAAGATAGTATAGACTGGAAGAATCATCAGATGGATTGCCAGAATTACCAGAACTCAGATTAGGAAATTAGAAAACTAGCGCAGAGAAAGAAAAATTGCAGATCTGATTTATGTAGAGAATGATACGGAAGCCTTAGATTGATGGATCAAAGCTCTGATACCATGTTGAGGAACAAACAGGTCCTCGAGAGAAGCAGTAGAGGAAGAAGAACTTGGAGAGAAAATGTAACTTTTATTTATTGCAATGAAAAATCAATAATCACGGATTACAGCAGACTTCTGGCTATATTTATCAGCTGGCTTTTCTTCTATTTTTTCTTTTTCTTCTTTTCTTTTTAATTCCATATTGTCAATGTGTGATGTAATACTCCAACAAAAAGGTTATCTTAATGTCTTCCTTGTTACATCTTTGACAATTCACCTTGAGAAACATAATAACTACTAAGCATTTCAAACTATGACTCTCGTATTCAATCAAGACGTAACATTTTGGATGTACGTTGAAGATGAGGTTGCCATGTCTGAAAGTATCAATAATCGAAGGAAGATTCTCAAATATTATTATAAGCATATAGGATATGTTGTTGATAGTTCAAAAACAAAAAATCCACAGAGAAGAGAAATAGATTGAACATATTTTGTGAGAGAAAAAATATTTGGTAAAGGATAAACTGAGCTTACGGTCACAAAGACCATGTATTGGAATTTGGTGTAAAGATTGAAAATTTTGGTCTAGTGTAAACTTGAAAAGTGACTTTGTGTCATCTTCGATCAAATATTCGAACTTGATCCGATAGTCAAATTATAAAAATAAATAGACTAACTTGTTCTACTCGTCAAGTAGATCATCGTAGTATATTTGAAACCTCAAAACTAATTTCTGATGAATGAAAAATTGCAGTCCAAATTCAAGATAGACATGAAGGAACCATAATTAAATCAAGAAATATTCTTCGAGAATATTTTTCGATATAAAGACAAGGAAAATACTAGTTCAAATAAAAGAATTTATGAAACTACCAATGACATTTCAAATGAGAAAGAACCAATGCGTAGTAAAAGGGCTAAAATACCTACTTCGTTTGGTCTAATTTTCTAACCTACATGGTAGAAAATGATCCAAAAACTTTTGATGAAGCAATGTCTACACCTGAAGCACCGCATTGGAACAACGCTATCAATAATGAGATAGACTCTATAATGCAAAATCATACTTGGGAGTTGGTTGATTTAC
>CAIGRT010132770.1:0-10950 GCA_903798405.1 Fraxinus platypoda
GAGCCATTTTTCGAGGTCAACACTAACATTATGTGATATGTTTAATTAAAGATGAAATTATGCGATTCATTTAATTAATTCTGTAATTTAATGTTACTAGTGATGCTACTAGATTGATATTAAACACAAGTGATGATAAATAAGTTAATAACATTGTTGCATGCATTTCACCGATTGACCAAAAATCACTCACGTGATGCTTATTTTGTCACTTCTGAATGTAGATGTACTCAATGGAAACAAAGAGAGATGACAGTAAGTCCCACGCTTTTTTCAGCCCTTTCCCTTCAATGGACTCCTAGAGATGATAGTAAGTCTCACGCTTTTTTCAGCCCTTTCCCTTCAATGGACTCCTAACGTGAGTGCTATTCGTTCAAGAAATTCTCACCTCTCTATCTATCTTTGAGATATTTGGATTTTTCAAAACTTCGTGAGATGTAGAAGAGAAATGCTATGCCCACACGGATCAAGATAAAACTTTTGTTTATTCAAATAACAATTAATGTGAAGATCAGCAACGACAAATGATCTTTAAATAAATGGTTATTCTCCTTGTACATAATGAGCACCATAATGGTGTCCATAATGGACACATGGTGCCCATTATGTACCTCTAGCACATTTCTTAAATAAAATCGTCCTCTACCATTGAGATTCTCTGATAAAGATAGCAAGTTTTTAGGTTATGTTAATTAGATTTTGGCATTGGCTTTTTTCTTATCCCTACTCAATTTAACTAATCATTTAATCAATTCAATAAAAGAGATATACAAGAAATTTGTTCTTACGAGTCGATTTTTAGAAAGATTCTACTCAATGTGCTTGTAACATTAGCATTAAAGTAAACGCATCCTTTGGAAAGCTCTCTCTAATGACAAAGAAAACTAGAGATTTCAGTACATAAATAGTTTTATGAAATCTCACACTTGAAGAAAAATAGAGGGTTGTGGAAATCGAGACATATTATAATGACTAAAAATTAATTCTAAAGATAGATCATTACATTGTGCACATTAAACCCACCACGAATAAATCTATCGATTTTCAAAATCGATTTTACAAAGAAAGAAACTATTAATTTGGGCAATAGTCTTTGTTTGGTAGGGATTAAAATTTAGATTTTAATTTAAGATAAAATCAATCAATACTTTTAATTATACATTTTATGAAATTTACAACTTTTTAATCACACCTTTCATCTGTTATTATTAAAATATACGAAAAAATTAATTTTAATCTGTTTGGTTAGTTATGATCAGATCCCATTGTTGCCTTCTCGTAAACATCCCAGCCTACATATACGGACCATTGGTCGAATCTGCTGTAGAATATTCAAAAAACTGTTTGATTTACGTTACTACAAAAGAAATACTAAAAGATGATTTAGCCTAGACTTATTTATTTATAGTCCACTCTCAGTTCATTCTCTGACTTCTTAGATCAGCACGCCTCCTAGAACTTGCACTTTCGTCATTCCGTCTGAAATTCTGAACCCTTTTGGCTTCAGGAAGGTCAGTCCACAGTGTTTATATGGGATTGTTTTGATTGTTTTGTGAGTTTATGCTGAATGCCCAGTTGCTGATTTTCAGTTTTCTTGAATACCTGGTTGTTCCCAGATTGCGCTGCGCCGCTGCTGCTTCTTTTTTCTACTTAGTGATTTTTTATTGCAAGTTTCTTTCTTGTACAGTACCCCAAAGTAATGAAAAAAAAAAAAAAAAAAAATCTCAAGTTTTTCTGTATGTGCATCTTGTTATAAATAACTTGATATGTTCTGTGCATTTAATCTCTTATATGAATTTAAGCTTCTAGTATCTGCTCTTTTTCTTATCTTTTTGTGGGGGTGGGTTTGAAGAAAATTACTATAATTTAGGCATTGAGGATTGGATTGTTTTGTTTAAGGCCTCCTGATGGAAAGGTAGAGCAAATCGAGATTTTTATGAAATGATTTCCCTTCATAGAAATGTCTAATAATGTTTATTATGAATCGAATAGATTGGCAAGAAAAATTATTCAGAACAAGGCTTAGTTTGTTGTTCTTGTGTCTAATATTGGTTATTGTAGAATACAAAGATGGTATTTCTTGTTTGTTTTCAGTCGTTCTTATTATTTCAGATATTGAGTTCGGGGCAATGCGAGTTTTCATGGCTCTGCTGATGGTATTCTGGGCTCTGGTGAGCCTTGAAGGGGTGATATCACATGGAGTTCAGCCTCTTTCAAGAATTGCTATTCACAAGACTGTTTTCGCTATTGACAATTATGCTTATATTAAAGCCTCTCCATCAGTTCTAGGAATTGAAGTAAGTTCGAAATGTATGACTAAGGCCTTCTCATTACACACCCCTTCAATGTAACAAGAAATTGGTGCCATAAAATAAGAACAAATGAATCTGACACTAGTTAATACTTAATAGTATTGCTAGTTATCTTTACCATGATTTTTTTTTTTTTCACATTTGTTATCCGACACATTGGACAAGGTCTAGAAACTGAAAATATAATGAGATGTTCTAAATTACCGAACTTTCATCTGTGCTTCAGGAGCAAAACAAAGAGTGGGTGACTTTGGAATATAGCAACCCAAGGCCATCAAATGATGATTGGGTTGGAGTATTTTCTCCGGCCAATTTCGGTAGAATTAATGTGTTTTAAGACACTCTATAATTCTACTGCATTATATCTATGTATACTGTTATGATGTGAAGCCAATTTGACGAATTTCTATAAATTCTTTTCAGCTCATCTACCTGCCTCCCTGAAAATCCACGAGTGGGCCCACCATTTTTGTGTTCTGCACCTATAAAGGTTTGTGCCATCCTGTCATCTCATAATTTTTAATTGAGTGAGCACGGTGTTTTCTCATGTAAAAAGAGGATACTAATTTAATACTAGTTTCTTTTTCCATGCAGTATCAGTTTGCAAACTACACCACCTGGAAGTATACGGATATGGGAAAAGGATCTTTGAGGTTTCAGTTGATTAACCAGAGATCCAACTTTTCATTTGGTTTATTTTCTGGTGGAGTTTCAAATGTATGTGTAACTTGTAGTTGTCTTTAGAAAGCAAATTGCAATTAGTTTATTATTGATTCAAATTTAAAAACAATTAACTATCTCCAGTAATTTGCTGTTATAAAGTCTCTTTTCCCCTCAAAGGTAAACTAATAAAGTGTTTTACATTCTTGATTTATATCTTTCAAGCCTGTTGTAATTTGTAGCCAACATAGAACTTTGTAAGACTATGCAATAACATGAATTCTCAGAAAGTTGATTGAGTTAAACTACAGATGATTTTAATTTACATGGAAACTTATCAAATATTTTCATTTTCTACTTGTTGATCCTATTCCTCCCTATGACAGAAAACTGAAGCCCTGTTTGGTAGAGATTGTTTAAGTTTTAATTTTTTTCCAAACTCATTTTCAACCACACATTCTCCCAATAAAATAATTTTGCACGTGGACCTATGACTTTTCCTTACTTTTTAACCACACATTCTCCAAAAATATCACTTTTCACAAAATCTATTCTCAAAAAAATTACATCGAGCAGGCCCTAAGTGTTTTACATGCCATGGCAATGAGATTTTGAAGGAATAGCTAAACTCCTTGCTTTTCACAGCTATATGTACACATATGCTTGGTATTCTAGCATAATATCTTTTCTGTATTTTTTTTTTCTTTCCCAAATCTGCAGCTCCTTGGATTATCTTGATTGTATCTAGGTTTACCTATGAAAACCGTTTCTTGGATGTCATTCATGGAAATTTTTGTTTTGACATAGTATCTTTCCACTTGCAACAGCCAAAGTTGGTGGCATTGTCAAATACAGTTGCCTTTTCTAATCCAAACGCACCAGTATACCCACGCTTAGCACAAGGAAAAACTTGGAATGAAGTGAGTTTGTTTCCTCTGCTAATTTAATTTATCACGACCTTATGACATCCGGTCTCTAGTTTTCTTTTCCTTTTGTAAATATCTTTTTTTTGGTCTAATAATACTGCCATAGCATTTAATTTATAAGAGATCTGTTTCACAAGTTAGCAAGTTGAAAAAATGACTTGTTTTGGAAATGATTCTCAGATGACAGTAACCTGGACAAGTGGATATGGTATCAGCAAGGCAGAGCCTTTTGTCGAATGGGGTCCAAAAGGAGAAGAACAGAAACGTTCTCCTGCTGTTACACTCACTTTTAATCGTAACAGCATGTGTGGTGAGTAATGGGACCTCTAAATTATTTTGGAGAGTGACCACAAAATATGATGAAGGAGCATTTATGAATTTTTATTCTATCTTCATACTTGTTTCTTTTAAATTCTTTTCTTTCAATCACTCTTTTGTGCATAACTGCATATAGCTAGACATTGCAATCTTGCAACTCATTGACTGAAATAACAAATGTTCGTAACTTTTGTGGTGTGTATTCTAATATGATATACAAGTTTGCAGGTGCACCAGCTAGAACTGTCGGATGGCGGGATCCAGGATTCATTCATACTGGTTTTTTGAAGGAGTTATGGCCTAATTCAGTGTATGTTACATCTTGCAATCTATATTTAGGTCAACTTTTCAGAAACACACCAACCTTTCTGTGGGATTCACTTCTCTCACTTATCCGTTTAAGACTCTTTATAACTGGTAGCTATGGAACAATCTAGGGAAAATGAAAAAGGATAAATGTGGTTTTCCATTAAGAATGAATTTCAAATTTTCTCAGATATGATCAAAAATTAAGAAAGAACACAACAGATAAAAAAAAATTGTAAGTTCTCTCCTAATAATTGGGTTTCCTTTATTTTTCCTGATTAAGAAAATTAAAATAGCTTCTTTATATTTGATTTCTTCTGTTTACCGTTTTCCAAGTTGCGAACATGTTGTTTGACACACTTCCTGTTTTTGGATGTCCAAAAAATGGAAATACTTTTTGCATTTAGTTTCCAAAATTGCCCATTTGAAGTCATGAAATTGAGAAACACGATGATCTCTATGTATTCAAACACATCTTAAAGCATGCGGATGATTTAAAATTTGAACTAGTGGTAGTGAGGTGTCAAACAAGTTGACTCTTGATGAGCTTTGTGCCAAAATGGAGACCAAGGGAGTCAAAATGTGACGAAGTTGCATAATGAATGTGCAGGTACACCTACAAATTGGGGCATAAGTTGTTCAATGGTACATACATTTGGACTCGGACTTACCAATTCAAAGCATCTCCTTATCCCGGTCAAAACTCTTTACAACGAGTTGTCATTTTTGGTGACATGGGAAAGGTTTGAATTCTTCGGCTGAATAAGCATGTTATAACAACACACAATTCCTTGGTGATAATAGTTATGATTGAGTTACTACACGAACAAGAAAGTGTATCTTATTTAATCAGTTCTCGTTAAAAGTTTATAATTTTTTATATAAAACATTTTGAAGTACGGGATCTGTTATCTTGAGTTCTGTTGGGAAGTGGTGCAGCTTCAGGTTCTAGTATTTTGTTGATCTGGCAAATGTCGGAGACTTAATCTAGAAGTCGAGTCACATCCTTATAATGTATTTATGATCTTTTGTTGTCACTTTTATGTATGCAGGATGAATATGATGGCTCCAATGAGTATAATAATTTTCAACGTGGCTCCCTTAACACTACCAAGCAACTTATTAATGACTTGAAGAACATTGATATAGTCTTTCACATTGGGGACATCTGTTATGCCAATGGTTATGTTTCACAGTGGGATCAGTTTACTTCTCAGATTGAACCGATTGCTTCAAGTGTACCTTACATGATTGCAAGGTCAATTGCTGAATTTTAGGAAACTTGGTGTGCAATGCTTTTTGTGAACCACCTCATCCAATAGCTTAAGCTGTTAGTGAGGGGACAAGTTTATTTATTAAATTTAATTTTTTACGTGCCAGATGCATTTATTCGTTAAAGGCCCACTACATGAACAATTTTCGTAAATGGATGCCGGCAAGACTTGAAACCCACTCCATCTAAATGCATAATCCCCTTAGAGAGGGGACACATCAATCTTTTAAATTTAGTCTTCAAAACTTTTTGATTTTGCTTGATGTTTATCTTTGCAGTGGCAACCACGAGCGAGACTGGCCTGGTACAGGGTCATTCTATGGGAATATGGATTCAGGTGGAGAATGCGGTGTCTTGGCTGAAACTATGTTTTTTGTTCCAGCTGAAAACCGAGCTAAGTTCTGGTGCGGTGAAACAATCTTTTAGATAATTTTATTCTTCTAGTACATGTGAAAATTTGGTTTATGCGTCAATAAAGCTGTAGGATGCTCAACTCTGCCAGTCATTTTTTATTTTAAAAATATGGGAACAAGAGATCAAGAGTAGATGTTCTCTAGTACCTATTGTCTACGGTACCTATTGTCTACACTTGCAACCCTTCCATGGCTCATAACTGACGTAGACGTTTGAATGAAATGCTAACATACCAAGAATACTTATAACCAGTTCTTAGATCGAATTCCCTTCTTGTAATCTATCTTTTGTTCTTCCCATTTAGCAATCCCCAACATCCCTCATTCAATATATTGCTTTTGACTGCAGAATGGGACAATTAATATAGTTCTGAAAATAAGTACATGGCTTTGCATTGATTCTGTCTTGCCCCAGTTAAATATGGTCGCTGATAGACTGCTATCTTAGGTGAGATCGAGAAAACAATCTTCTTCAATGGGAACATTATCTACGAGGAGAGAAATTGGGCAGGAGAAAATTTTTACACTCAATCTCTCATGCAATATCAATTCTCAATTTTCAAGAGATTTAAGAATGCAGAGGTTTTCATATTATTGTCTTATTCTCTCAGGTATTCCACTGACTATGGCATGTTCCGATTCTGCATAGCCGACACAGAACATGACTGGAGAGAGGGATCGGAGCAATATGAATTCATTGAGCACTGTTTGGCATCTGTAGACAGACAGAAGCAACCTTGGCTGATCTTCCTTGCACATCGAGTTTTGGGTTATTCTTCCACTGCTTATTATACAAATGAAGGATCATTTTCAGAACCAATGGGGAGAGATGACCTTCAAAAACTTTGGCAGAAGCATAAAGTCGACATAGCCATGTACGGACATGTTCATAGTTATGAACGGACCTGTCCTGTTTACCATGTAATGTGACGACTTTGTGAATCGATTAGTTTCGTGAACTTGTACCATTTAGCAGCTACAATTGGAATAACCTATATTATTGTCCTTTTTTCATTTCTGCAGAACATCTGTACGAGTAAAGAGAAGAAGTTCTACAAGAGATCCTTAAATGGAACGATACACGTAGTTGCTGGGGGAGGAGGAGCAAGCCTTTCTGAGTTTTCAACCATCCAACCAAACTGGAGTATTTACCGCGATTTTGATTATGGGTTCGTTAAACTGACAGCATTTGACCATTCAAACCTGTTGTTCGAGTACAAAAAAAGCAGAGACGGTAAAGTTTACGATTCTTTCAGGATATCCCGGGATTATAGAGACATCTTGGCCTGCACCGTGGATAGCTGTCCGAGCATGACCCTGGCATCTTAACTAGTATATGGAGGGAGATTTTGAATATGTTGGTGCACTTTGCATCCTCATCAGAAAAAAGAAGGGATAGAAAAAGTTGATGACTTGCAATTTTGTAAGAGTGACGGTTGCAAAGGAATAAACTGTTTAAATAATTATGTAGTGGGTGATTTCATTTCTTCATGTGCAAATTCTCCAATGTTTTCTCTGTATAATTATGATTTCTGAGATTTTCATATGGATTGTAAGTTTAAGTGGGAGAGATTGATCTTGTCCAGTTCAGTCTTCTCATTTTAAATATCGTGTCTTCAATTATAGTGTTCCTTTACATCATCCTCAATTGTCCGTCCGTCAATGATGTGGATCAAGTTCAAAAAAATTTAAAGCTGAAGGATCTCTGATTTGAACATGGACGGACTCGAAGTCTCGAACTGAACCGAAGAAGAAAAGTGAATAAAGGCAAAGAAGAAATGCCTTGCGATTGCAAGGAGGTTGAAGTCAATTCCAGCTCCAAAAGCATAACTATGCGATCGCATGATGCATCTCGACAGAAAAATTTATGTTTCCTAATTTGACTCGACATCTACATAGAACGGAATTCAAGCTCGTTTTTAACCTACTTTTGGAGGTTAAAATCAAGCCACCAACCTTTAGAGAGAACTAGATAGAAGAATACACATTCATACACGTAAATTGATGATTATTGATTGGATTTTGGGTGAAGAAGAAGATGCAAGGAGATTGTTCAAGAAGGAACGAAGAATTCAAGACTTTTCCTTTTTTTTTTTTCTTTTTATGGTTAAAATTTGGGTGATGCCTCAAATTCAATTATGTATTTTTATAACTTTATGACGCTCGACACAATGAACCCAATAAAATTGACAATAAATTATGTTTTCAAAATGAAATTTTGATCAAATTAAGTTTGGAATAAAAAATAAGAAGTAACTAAACAATAAAATAGTAATTATTACTAATGCCTCTGTTCCATGAAGACATGATGCTTTTCATTTTTGTTAATTTTTTATTATAATTCCTATTTAATGTGTCTCGTTAACAACAAATATGAAATACTCATATATAAACTATTATTTAATATTACATGTATTTTAAGAAAAATGGAAGAGAAAATTATATTTTCGACTAGAAACATTTTTGTAGAACGAATAGATTACTTCATAATATCACATTTTAATATTACAGAGTAATTCTTTTGCGCTACCTCTGTTAGAATTTGGGTGTGACCTGAATTCTTTATTGAAAATAATTTGGAGTTCTAATTAAAGTTCAAATTAAGAAGAATTTTATTTGGAATGTTTTTGGAATCCTATTCGAAGTCCATTTGACAAATTCTAATTAAAGTTCTATTAGGAAGCCATATCAAGAGTTGAAATTTGTGTTAGATTTGAAGTGATCAAGGAAACTTTTGGACATTCTACTTCATCCATAACTCTACTTTTAGGGCTTGGATTGTTTCATATATATATATATATATAACTTTTCATTGTATTTTAGATTAATTAGACAAATTTTAAACACAAAATCTTTGTATTCTTTCTCCATATTATAATAAAATCTACATTTTCTGCAAATTATTTTATTCTTGTGTTCTTGTGATCAATTACTTTATATTGTAGCTATAATCTCCTATCGTTTTCAACAAATTCGTATCGGAGTTATCCAACATCCTCCGCTTTTCACAAAAAACTAGTATCAGAGCTTTTGGTGTTGCAATTCTTAGGAAGATTGAGGTTTTGATTAAGTTAATGGCTCAACTTGATCTTTCACGATGACAACAATGAAGTATGATATTTCGCTTGCAATACAAGACTCTCTTTGTGGCAGGTAAAAATGCGAGCAATACTCGCTCAAATAGATTTGGACGGCGCGTTGTTGGGACTTGACAAGATGTCCACAACTTGGACTCCAAAGGAGAAACAAATGAGGGATCGAAAATGCCCTATCTCACATATATCTTCCTCTTTCAAATAATATTTTTCAGAATGTTTTGAAGGAGAAATCGGCCGCTGCATTATGATTAAAATTGGAGCAATCATGCATGACGAAGAGTCTTACTAGCAAATTGCATCTGAAACAACGTCTATATTCTCATCGTATGACAAGTGGTACATCTCTTGAGGATCATCTAACTGCTTTTAAGGAAATCGTCATTGATTTAGAGATTTTGGAGGTCAAATATGATGAAAAAGATTTGTGATTGATTTTATTATGTTTTTGTAATCTTCATTCAAAAGGATACATGTATACAGTTGAATGTGGAGTCCTGAAAGTTAGTATAAGAGCCCGTGTTTTGTTAAAGTAACATAGAAAATCCCATTTATATATCTTGCAGTATTATACAGAATTTTAAGCAATCAGTGTATTTTAAGAACTCACGTGGATTTGGAGTTGGATTCTGTACCGTTGGAGTCTAATTTGAGGTCTTCTTTAAGGAATACATCTCAATTGAATTTAGAAGTTATGGCTAAATCCACACTGCCACCATCATCGACGGCGTCATTGTATTCAATTGCTAGTAATATACCCATTTTTTGCCATAAGATTCCACGTAGGTACAATTCTGCTGATTTAGTTGATGGTTTAAATACAGTTAAGGGGGTTGATTCTAGCCAAGATCCTTCTTTTGATGTGTTCAGTTGTAATTCTATTACATGGCTTGTTTCAACTTTGTTTGGTGGTCATTAGATCATCGTTGCCTCTAGTTGGGGTAAAAGTGGTGGAGAATATTTTCAGTTGAAATTTTTTTATGGAGAAGTTCGTTTGTGTTTTTAAGAGTTCAAGTTTATTCCTTACAGTAGAATTTGTCACCAGGTGGAGAATTTTTGAAGTTTTGTTCATTATAGTGGAATTCTTGTCAAGGTAAAAATTGTTAGAATTTGGATGTGACCCGAATTCTTTATTGAAACTAATTGAAAGTTCTAATTAAAGTGTACATTAAGAAAAATTCTATTTGGAATGCTTTTGAAATCTTATTCGAAGTTTATTGACAAATTCTAGTTGAAATTCTATTTGGAAGTCCTATTAAAAGTTGGAATTTGCATTGGATTTAAAGAGATCAAGATAAAGAAACTTTTGGACATTCTATTTCACCTATAACTCTACTTTTAAGGCTTGAAATTTTGAAGTTTTGTTCATTATAGTGAAATTCTTGTCAAGGTAAAAATTGTTAGAATTTGGATGTGACCCGAATTCCTTATTGAAACTAATTGAAAGTTCTAGTTAAAGTCTACATTAAGAAAAATTCTATTTGGAATGCTTTTGAAATCCTATTCGAAGTTTATTGACAAATTCTAGTTGAAATTCTATTTGGAAGTCCTATTAAAAGTTGGAATTTGAATTGGATTTAAAGAGATCAAGATAAAGAAACTTTTGGACATTCTATTTCACCTATAACTCTACTTTTAGGGCTTGAA
>CAIGRT010132776.1:0-13101 GCA_903798405.1 Fraxinus platypoda
TCCAAAGCTAATTGCCCTACATCAGATGGATAACTTGACTTCCAGATATACTTTTGGCAACATCAGGCAGAAGAATGCAAAGATGAGTAGACATATTATCGGGGTACATTTAGCCAACTACTTATTTATAGCATAATTTTTAGCTTCCCCAACACACACCGTAAACTCTACTGTAAGTGAAATAAAAGAAACGTTGTTATTTGTTACTACTTTGATAAAAACAAGAACTTATCCATGAAATAGAACCATCGGCGCACATCAACTAATATGGACATAAAAAATATGCTTTATACATCATCTATGCAGAAGAAAAGGTCACAAGAACATACTTTGAGCAAGTTTCCAACGTTCTCCTCTGAATCAATCTAGAGTAGAATAGCAGAGGGATTTTGCAATCTGACATACTTCGGGAGGGATTCGCTCAAAGCATACGGAAGATATGCATTGACAAACATAGCCATGTTGTCAATAAATTTGGGATGGTTTGCATAAATCCTTTTTCTCCATTACGTTAAGTTAATTGCTAGATATAATGGAATATGAATGACGCTGCTGCATGTCCATAATAATTTAGAAGATAGGTAATTTTTCTATTTTGGGTTTGAGGAGGGAGGGAGAGGGGGAGGGTTTAAAAGGACTATAAATTTGTAGCAAGAAATCCACCTAAAAATAATATGTTCATTTGCATTAACATTTGGTTTCAAAATGGCAATTTTTTTTCCAATACCCTTGTTTATTCCGATATTAGAAATTTGTCTGTTGAATATATTCTCCTGCAATTCTGACCACAACTTACATTTTTTTGTAGCTTATTTTCTTTATTTTTGTTGTCCTGTAGATTCTGCTTGCTGGCACATATCCTGAAAAATCGACAAGAATCATTAATATGCTGATGAATAAACTTACCTATAAAGTTAGGAAAACAAATGGTACCTTTGAAGTTGTAGCTGAAGCTCGAGACATGTCGCCTCCAGCTAAATTGAAGTACAAGAAATGCTTGATTGGAGGACGTAATATCAAAGTATAGAGGGGAAAAGGTTCTAAGAAATTTAAGTCTCATAATGGGAACTCTTCCTTGTATGAGAGCAAACAACAAAAAATGGAGGTTATATAAGAAACTTATGGTAGGAGAATGAAAAACTCTAGCAATAGAAAAATAAAAGCATTATTGATGAAGAGATGCATAAAGTTGATGTTAGATAAGGTAATGTGTATATCATTTGAAAATCCTCCCCTGGATACATTTTTGTTTCTTTTCATTTTTCCAATGAAAGCCTTAAAGGTGCACAATTTTCAATTTTTAATAAATGGTTGACAGCAAGACTTGAACACAAGACATTTGTAAATCATATCTTCAACAATAGGAGCAATTTTGCACAGTAATAGATAGAATAGAGTGAAGTGAGTATTTGGAGTACCTTTTAGCAAATCTTTTGGCTTTGGCAGGAGCAGTAGGAACCATATCATCACTCTCAGCACGCTTCCTACGACGAAGTATTAATTGGCGGGCAAAACATAAAATAGTAATGAATGAAGTAAATAATAATTGGGAAAATGCATAGATGGTACTTGAAATAGGGAACTGAGTTGATGAAGAGGTTGATCCAAGAGATTTCAGTAGGTGTAGGCCTCTTTGGATTGTCGGATGTAAACCTAAACGGAATAATGCATGCCCTATAATTCGACTCATTGAGCAATGGAAATGGTACAAATTTCCCTGTGCTTTGAATTTTTCTACTGAATGAAGAAAATAACATATTTTAGACAAAAAAATATTAAAATTAAAGCACTTGAAAGAGAACGGTGAGACCAGTAAGACGAGCAGTACAGGACTTGTTGAAAGCTCTGACAACACCATCGACAAAGAGTTGAGGCACTCACTTGCCAATCATTAAAGTCAAGTCAATCCATTAAACCAATCAATCAAACCTAATATCAACGATATGCACCAAAAGTGATGACTTAGAGATTTATTCCAAAGTTGCCCTAAAGACAGCAACCTATAACGATAAGGACCAATTAAAAGAGAATGAAATCATTTTGATTTCAGCAAATATAAAGAAGTAACAACTAAAGAGAATATACATGTTTCCCAAACTCGCCATATATAGGAAAGACATCCATCAATATTAATGAAAAATTTACCTATATCATTTGTGCCCCTTGAATGAATCCCAAAGTATCCAAAAGAAGAAACTCCTTCCGACTCTTCATCTAGATAGAAGAGCATACAATAATTTCTTAAGTTTTCAAATAGATTAGACCTGCATATTTTGACTGTAAAATTTACTTAAAAAGAAAAAGATTCATCTATTACTCATATGAAATAACTTATAGCAAAAGATTTGTGTGTTGCATCAATGTTAACTGTTCGATCCTTTGGTTTCTTGGTAATTAGACAAGTAGCTCGGAAAAAAATGACAAGTTAATAGTAGAACTAAATTATGCAATGTAATTTCACAATAAAACAACAAAGTAACCTCTTTCCCTATAAATTCGGGGTCAACTATCTAAAAACTTCAATACATTTCCAAATAATTTCAAGAAAATAAGACGAATAGGATTGAAAGGGGAATCTTGCTTTGAGCAGTGATAATTTTTCCTATTTTATTTTGTTGCCTCAAATAAACAACTACAAATAAATTATTAACACATTTCGTTTGGAGAAATCTCCCTTTTAGTTCCAAAGTCAAATTAAGTAGAATAACGGCTAATTTACAAGGATTGTACAAAAAATTAATAAATATAATAAAAAAATAATATAACTTCAAACGTGAATGTCGCCAGTTCTAAATATAAATGATTTTTTTTGAAAATAAACAGATTAAAATAAATTACATACTCCAAAACTAAAAATTAAGCAGTAAAAAGGAAAATTATAAGAATTGTTAAATTTTTTGTGTATAAATAGACTCTAACCTGAAAATTAATGGTCCTTCATTATTCTTTCTTCAAATTGTAGTTAAAATTATTAGTTTCTTCTTCATGTAAAATAGAGAATTGAAGTAATGAAGTGAAAAGGCAAATTACTATACTTAGTCAAAAATACCGAAAATTGCAAGGACTTGAGCTCAACAATGAATTATTTTACTAATAAATCAGATTATGACTCATAGAATTAAGAACAGATTGAAATAACAGATGCAATAACATATAAGAAAATAAAAAACACTTGTCAGAAAAATTCTCATATTTGAGGTATGTTTGCCCAGTTTTCATAGCTTATTTCTGATCGTATAGTCTTTTTTATTATATTGATGAATTCAATGTTCGAGAAACTGGCCTATTGTAAATCATGAATAAATGCTCATAGAAATGTTTCAGGTTTACAAATGTATAAGCGAAAGAATTTCTTTGTACACAACGATTTTAGTACATGTATTGTGTAAATTATTCGAGTCTGATGGCTTCAGTAGAAATTTTATAGACGTACTAATATTTGCTCGGGACAATGCTATATATAAAGTTGACCATGACAAAAATCAGGTTCTAGAAGATATAGGCCAACGAAATCCAGTGTTTGACCTTGTGCTTTGTTTATAGTCATTGCGAAGCATGATCTAATTAGAAATTGAGTTCTTTTAAATGAAATTGACTTATGATCACTTTTAAGAGGTATGAAAGGGATCATCGGTAAGAAAATATATTTTCCAGAATACTCATCAGTTGAAATTTCAGCTAGAATTACATTCTTCTCAAATTTTCAACAAGTAAGACGTGTCCCATTACATAATTCTTCAGAAGGGTTAATATTTCGTAATAACATCACAAGACGATTTACCTTAAGGTTTAATTCATGTGGCAGTATACCATTTAAAGTCAAACTATTCAACAAGTCTTCTTGTAGGCTCTGTTCTGATTGATCGATTGCTTCATCAAACTTATAATATGTGAAAATTTGTCCAGGAATCTGTTCTAGTGAAATTCTATTAATATGATCAACACTGTCATTTCTGGGCGTAAGAATATTAACCATCGTACGTAAATATTCAGTATATGCTTCTATATTTAGAAAAAAACATGATGTATAAAATTCTTTAAAGATGTAATTTCATCCTCAAATGGTACAATTATATTGCTTGGAAGNATGTAATCTCATCTTCAAATGGTACAATTATGTCCTTAGGAAGTTTAAGGCAATGACAATTATGTTCTTGCTCTGTTCCATTTTCAATTTTAAACAAATAATCACAAAATGCAGGAACTAATTATAAATGTAAATACAAAGGCCATAAGTCAGAGTAAATTAAGCTAGCCTTCGTAATGTCTTCTTTTTTCCCTCTCGGTACCACTGGTAAAATTTGGCGAAAATCTCCTCCGAGAACTATAACTTTTCCACCGAAAGGCAAATTACAATATGTAATATCTCTAAGCATTTTATCTATAGTTTCAACAGCACAACGATTTACCATAGGTGCTTCAACGATTCACCATAGGTGCTTCATCCCAAATTATTAATGTAGACATTTTTAACAAAGTCCCTAGAGCCGATTGTTTACTAACAGAACAGATAACTTCACCAACTGTTTGTAGAGGAATTTTAAATCTTGAATGAGCTGTTCGACCTCCTTGTAATAAAGATATAGATACTCCAAAGGATGTAGTAGCCAAGTCAATTAAATTTTGTAACCTTACACCAGCTAAGAGTGTTTTGTATAAAAAAGTTTTATTTGTTCTACCTGGACCATCAATGAAGAAAGTGCTTCCTGATTCCGATTTTACTTTGTTCATAATTGTACCATATACAAACCCCTGTTCATTATTTAAGATTGCTGCACAAGCATAATCCTCTTGAATATCCAAATTTATTGTCTCTTCTACAACCATTCTTCTCAACCTTTCATTCTCATCTATATTTAAATCGAACGATACTAATCCATAGTCATTTATATTTTTACCTAACGATTCTAAAATAGAACTAACATCCTGTAGAGCCTTTACCTCAGCAACCTCCACGTGTATTTTCATGCACATAATCATCAATCATGTAAACCTCGAATTTATCCCACAGGAACTTTGGATCATTAGGATTACAAAGCGTGAGAAGTGTAGCAAAAAGACGTCTTAAAGAAATAGGCATTTCGTAAGCAATAGCTTCAGATAGACATTCTTCACAATAGTTATCTCCGCTCAACAAACCATGTAGAAGTGCTGCTTCTCGATATTTTGTAATAGTTACCCCATTTGAGGTTCGTAAATCGCTAAAAGATTTTGGCCCTCGAATATGATTAAGAAGCACACGTAGGAAATATCGTTCTCCTTCAGATGGATTAACAGTAACAACTCGTCCTATAACAATTTGTTTCTTTCTAGAAGTCCAAATCTTCTGGTTTGCATTCCAAACAAAACGCGTTGGGAAATCTCAATATAAAAGCGTCCTAGCAAATTCATTTACTCCGTTCATTCGAAATAATTCAGTCAACATTTTCTTCTCATATTTTCTTTCTCAATAACAATAGATAAATCATTATGTTCATCATAAGTCACTTCTTGTTGATTTTCAGTATGGAGTTATAGAGAGTAGACAGTTGGATGAATACCTGCCAAATTGAAAGAGAAAATTCTCCACATTTTCTTCTCATATTGGTAAGCAGAGATTTCATCAATTTCTTTATTTCCCTCATATGTGCTAATAGAGAAGTTAATATGATCATGTTATTTGTACACATACTTATAGAAATACCATTATTATGACGTCTATACAATGGATATAAGTTATCACCAAATATAGTAGTACTACAATAATCCCTAGGATATTTATTTTTACAACTTCTATTTCCCTCCATACATACATTTTTTTGGATTAAAATCTTCACAAGGGTCATGCATATTGTATTTAACAATAACAGAATAAAGATGGGAATGTACATTCTTGTCGGGGTATCTCACACGATACTATCCTATTAACCTCTTGAGCAGAAGAAACTTTATAACCACAATTTAAAATTAACAGTAGATGTGCATGAGGGAGTCCTCTTTTCTGAACTTCAATAATATATATATATATATATATATGCAACAACATGGCCGAAGAATTTTTTATTGTACAAATCATTTTTTAACTATTCTAATTTTGCTCTAAATATGCGTAAATTAGATCATGACGATTTTGAACATCATCATTGTGGTTAAGTTCTTGCATAATCTCTGGCCAATTTGGATTACATGTTATAGTAAAAAATATATCTAGTTTTCCTTACCACTGTATAATAGCCATTGCATCCATGTATCTTTTTCGTAGATCTCTAGGCCTAAATGTAAACGATTGTGGTAAAATGAATTTTCTTCCAATTTTATACCCTCTTGTTTCTCCACTTTGAACACTATCCCCAATGCCTTGATAAAATTCAGCACGAATTTGTTTATGGTTATTACGAAAATAGTCTAACCTAGCAGTTTCAATCTTAACATACATATCTACAACATATTGTTGAAACAGTCTACCAGTATGAAGAAATACAGACTCACTGGATGACCTACTTTGTAGTTTGTATGAATAGTATTCTCGGCAAGATACCAGAGATCGCTTTTTTGTTCCATGAAGCACTACATGACGACAAATGAAATCTACTATAAGTACCTATATAGGAATTTATATTGCAGCAATTGGAAAGTGTGCTAAAAAGTATATACGCAAACCTTCAACCTCTTTTTCAATAATTTCATATGCAGAAGTAATTGTGCTAGAGAAAGCAATAAAGTTAGGCAAATGTTGAGGCTGAACATATATGCTTCTGCATCTTTCAATGCCTTCATGCCAACTAGATTCCCCTTATGGAAAAAATAGAGGATACTCCAAAGGATCATAATAGCCATAATAGTAATGTACGCTATGAGATTGCCCAAAATGGCCATATATTGTAATGTCACGAACATGAGTATTTGCTTTTCCATCATGTTCAACCCATAGAGCAGCTACTTGAGATGTCATAGGAGTATTAAAGACTCTTTGGTCGAAGCCTGGACCACATCTTATATGTATTCGATGATCTTGCAAATTTGGCATATGACTTAAAGACCTAAAGAATTTACTATATGAATTTACTTTCAAGATTTCAATTAAAGTAATCAAAGTAGACTGAACAAAGTTTTCTGAAATTTTCATACGATTATCAAGTTCATTATCTGTATCGTAAAAATATAACTACATATAAGAAGGCTTATTATCCTCTGACATAAGCTGATTTATATAATGATATACTTGTCCTTGAACCCTCAATGTATAAATACATTTGTACACTTTAAATAGTTCTTTATCGTACTTTATACCAAAGGAAGTAAAAGCAAAATGGTTATTATATCCATTTGCGATTTTTTTGAACTCCATACACGTAGGTTCTTTAGAAATAAACAACTTGTACAATTCATTTGGTGAATCATATATAGAAAGTTTAACTTTTCCATGTGAACAACAAAAACATTTACTTTCTCTATGGAATTTTCGTGCACCGCAATGCTTACAATACGTGCATGTAGGTAATATATATGCAATAGGTGGTATGTTCAATAAGTAAAATTTCCTCTTAATTCAAAAGTTAAAAAATTTCGCGTTTCTTCATTTGAATAAGAAGCCTCGGGATCAGAATGTGTTCGGGATTCATATATACTAGCAGGAGTGAAGTTATTATTTTCATACAACCTACTATCAGTTACCCTCCTGCGACGATTAGTGCATTCACTTCTAACTCTATTTCGATGTTCTCTTTGTCTTTGATTTCGTTGTTGGCGAATGAAAGCATTGTATGACTTAGTTGTGCATCTGGAACTTGTTTCAGAATAACAATCACTGGGCTCCACATTAATAAGAGTTTTCGAAATATCCATTAAAATAATAGGATAAATTACCATCCACTTGAACTCCAACGTATGTAGCAACAACTAAAGAAACTGGAGATAACAATTTATAATACATATAATAGATAATATATACATGAGATAAATTCTATAATAGAGAGAATTTGACAAAAGAAAAATAGAAGACATATTCAACCAGTTAAAATATTAGAAAATTTAAAGATAAAAATAACATAAAATATAAAACATATAAACATAAAACCCGAAGCATTACTACCTCTTAAAAAAGGAAACACAATGGAAAATTTGTACAAGAACTGAGGTTTAATTCAAGTGTTCAAAGAGTAAGTATTACTTCTACATTATACATGAATTCAACAGAACAATTAATACACGTATTACATAATATGTACACAAAGATCAATTGTATAATAGGGACAATTTGACAAAAGAAAAGTAGAAGACATGTTTAACCATCTGAAATTTGAGAAAATGCAAAGATTAACATAATGTAAAATACAGATTTTAAAATATACAAGTATACAACATATGGACATTAAACCTGAAGCTCATTACATTTTTAAAAAAGGAAACATACTGGGAAATTTCTACAGGAATTGATTCTTATTTGAAATGTTCAAAGACTAAGTATTACTTCTACCTTATGCATGAATACCATTTCCAGTTCATTCATATGATTTTTCTTCAGGCTTATTGAAAGTCCAATGTTCTTCTACAGTTTTTTCCTCAAACTGAAGTTGTACTTAAACAACAGAAGATTTTTACATAAACTGAGCAAAAATCAACAGGAAGAACAATGTTTCTTTTAAAAAACCTTACTAAACAAAGACCATACAGCTACAATAATCAATATATAATTTTTTTTTTACTTCCTAAAGAAAGTTTTGCAACACCTAAACATGGACATACAAGAAATTGAAGGGCACTATACTTGTGTTGGTCACCATAATGATGCTCTGACCAAAAGTTGCTACTTAAAATTAGACCAGTATTAATTAGAGATCCTGGAGGAGTAACCAACATTTAGGTTTTCTTGACACTTCATCTGAATCCTGTGGTTTTAGTTTAAAGAGTCATCAGGATTACCAGGTAATAAGTGGTTTTTCTTAGTTGATGAGCAAAGAGCTAAATAGCTAGATGTGAAGGCGTGTGTATTAAATTTAAAATCTCCAAGAACTAAATAGCCTTTATGTTGGATACGCAGTTGCTTCAGTTAAAAAAAAAAGGGAGATGCCTTTTGCTATAATTACAACTTGAGGAAATAACCAATTATCTTCACAAACCATAGCTCATAGAAGAAAAAACTAAAGTAGCCCAGGGAACTTGTTCTTAAATTCTTCTGGTCAATATCAAATTATATAGACAACTCAATAAGTCCACAAAATTTTAGACAATGACGGCATCCATGTCCCTGATATTACTCCTAAACAAATACTTATTACGGACTAAATAGTTAACCAGTAATATATCATTGGTTACTGGTATGATTGATCAATTTCACTATAAGATGATCACTGTTATATACCATAATTGTAGAGAATTTCCCAATTATAGAAATATTTTTCCACATCATCTCGCAATTTTAACAAAGTTAATACACATTCACATGGACATATATTTATGCCTTTATTAGGAAAATATGCATATAAATTCATAATTCGGAACATACAAACACAGAGAAATTTTAAGCACTTAAAAAAAAACTTACATCTCTGAGCTGACCAACTTGCTTGCAAAGACCCGTGGCATCGTACTTAATGCTTGTATGTTTTAATTATTAAACCATTAATAAAGAGTACTAATAATTCTCAAATTGATAAAATTACTTTTATGAAATATCTCGATCTGTAAAAAGCAGGCCAAAATTATAAAATTGTAAAAAATGAGACAAAAATTTGTGCAAATTAAAAACAACAAAATAGGGGTTTACAAAGGGTTGTTTAATAGTTTCCGAAGAAACAGGGTGTAAGAGGAAAACTTACGAAATTATCTTTGATTTGTGCAAACTTCTTTGCCTTTGTACAGATACAGAGTTTTCTGTATATTTTTCTCTTTATTTGCTCGAAAATCTACTTGATTTGGATTTTTTTTTATTGGAAAATGATGTTGAAAGCGCTCCTTACAGAAGAAGAGCAAAATGGTATTTTGAAAATTCAATTTCGTCGACTATTGTTGAGATTTCTGGAGAATTTGATTGAGGGTTTTCTGTAGATTTTGGGGGTTTTTGGAAGAATAATGCTAGGTGTACATAAGCATTTACATAATGCTTTACATAATACTGACGTGGCAATCATCCACATGTTGATGTGTAAGTGTGAAATTTGAATTAAAGGCTGGATCACATACCATGTGTAATTATGTAAACCATTATGTATATGGTTATGTACTTGTAGCATTACTCTGATAATTATGTGAAAAGCTACTTTCCCATTTCTATACCACTTGCAGATATTTGTCAAATAGTACCAAACCAGATAATGAACAGTAACAAACCAGTTTATGTGTGAAAAGAGGTCTCACGAATGAACAGCGAAAGGCCCATCCTCCATTTTAATTAATCTGTATATATATATATATATATAGTAGAATAAATTATGTATTTGCATTTGAAAAGTGATTATAAGCGATTTATATTGTTTATAAACATGAGCCAAATATAGGCTTAAATGATGGGCATCACTCGAATGTTCGCGCAATTTCCCTGCAAACTTCCTCTTACTCTTTTGGTGCAGCATCATTCAAATAAACAAATCTTATGAAGACATAAGAGAGCAATGTGTTGTAAACTTTGTCAACGCCATCATATTACTCAGATGCATACAAAACTGCATAATGTTATCCAAAGACGGAGGGTAAATATTAGAACAAATCTCTTGAACATAACTCCATAAAAAGATTCATGATCTTAAACCACAATAACATCAAGGTTTCATAGATCGGGACCTAGACAACAAATTGTACCCTTCTGTTTTGAACTTAGAACCCAAACATTGAAAACCCAGTGTAAAAACTTATTAGATATGCTACAGTAATCCAAAGCAAAATCGAAACCACTAGACTCCAATATCTCTTTACTCACACACATAATTTATCTAACAAAGAGAAATCAAAAGAATATTTCCCAACCAGAGGTTAAAGAGAAGAATCGAGAAGACGAGAAAAGTCTGGAAGAGTGCAATGACATAAGAAAAATTAGATAATTGAAACTATGGCTAAAGAGCCCCCCAAAACTATGGCTAAATGACTGAAATACCCCAAAAACTTGGAGGAAAATCTATAAATGCCCCCTTATTTGAAGAGAAAACGATGCAATGCAAATATCTCACTTTTAAATAGCTATTTTCTCTTACTCCAAGTTTGAGAATTGAAATTAGAGAGATTAGAGGAGAAAATCATAGTTAGGTGAGATGATTTGTTGATTCGACTTTTAGCATCAACAAATTGACATCGTCTGTGAAAAATCTTGAACAAAGTAAACCATGAAAACTTTGTTACAATTAGGAAAGCCTTGAACTATAAGGTCTGTCAAAAATGAGTGAGACAGTAGGAAAGCTATTACAGAGGTTGAAATCGAAGGGTATAACAGCGACAACGATGCTAATCCAAAATGGCAGCGAGAAGAAACACCAACAAAGTCGCATGCCGGCGTTTTCCACATTCAACACCATCACTTAAGAAAAAAGATGTTCATTGCAAAGACAATTCAGGAAATGATGAAAACCCTGAAGATGTTAACGACAGAAAATGTGTCGTTGCGTGCAAAATTTGAGAATTTGAAAGGAAATTTGTAGGAGAAATCCGGTGAGAATCGAGAAACGCAGGTCGCAAGCTCTTTCCATTGGAAGAATAGTAACTGCAGGTGTTAAGAGTTGATGAAAATATATTGGAAAGGAAGAGGTAGGAGTGAGGAGTGAGGTGAAGCTAAAACTACGATAGGGAAATCAACGAATGAGGTAAACTCATGCGACAAGAGATCTACTCCATACTATCGTAAAGATGGTTATGGAGCAAAGAACTCTATTGATGCTTTCTACAACACTCTTTCGTGTGAGGAGTACGAAAAGCAGACGACTAGGTCGTATGAAGTAGATGAGGATAATGAATATCTATTGTTTTCCTAGAAAATAAAAAAGGTGCCATTCCGGACAAATTTGTTCGCCTATTATGGAAAAATACAATGAGAAAGGAGATCCTATATACCATATGTTTGAGTACATGACACTGATGAAATTAAAAAAGCCAAGCCCCGTATCGAAGTGCTAAGGATTCCATTTAACACCAGACGAACCAGCTAAGTAATGGTATAGCAAATTATTGTTGGAGTCAACCAGAAGCTGGCCACAACTGAAACAGACATTTTTGGGAGCATTTGTCGGGAGTAGAATGGGACAAGCACCAGTCATACGGTAACGATTGAATGATTTACGGCAAGAAGAGTACGAGTCCTTGATAGGAATGTAAAATGCATATGCAAAATGCATATTTTTCCCTCCTTATTCTATGTGCTCGTATGATTAATTAGTGCCAAAATGTACTCATTACGTTTATATTTTGATTTAGGTGGCAATTCTATGGATATGGCGTAATTTGGAAGAAATAAGCGAACAATGACCAAAGTGAAGGAAATGAAAGTTCAAGGACTGAAATGCAAACACTCAAAAGTTATGTGGAACCTCATGATGAAGATTTGAGAGTGTTAGGAGTCAATTGGATGAAAGAAGACATCAAAGGGATGAAATATCGTCAAAGTATGATCACACATCAATTTCCAATCAAAAAAGTTATGCACCAATTTTTAGCCTCATATTGAGACCCATTTTTGACATGGCAAACGATCGAATTGGAAGGTAATATCTGAAGAAAAGTTGTATCCCTTTGAGTTAGCTTTCCAACACATCTTGAATCGCCTCAATCGGATATCAGGAGAAAACTATATGGCCAAAATAATAAAAGCTGTCCGGTGGAAAATTGGCAAAACTATGCGGTTGTATTGTGCAATTTCCATGCGATCGCAAGTAGTGTTTTAGCGAATTTCGGAGTCCATTTTCAATGTTCTATGCGATTGCATGACTTACTACTATATGGTCGCATAGTTCATTCCTGACACAAAAATTATGATTTTCGAATTAGTCAACTACCTATGGAAACAACTACAAATACATATTTTAAAACCCTAGAACAGGAGAAGAACGTACAGAACGCCTCAAAACTTCATTCTTCATTATTTTGCTCATAGATTCATGAATTGTAACTAATTCTTAGTGCTTGATCGAAGGATACCGAAGC
>CAIGRT010132779.1:0-14245 GCA_903798405.1 Fraxinus platypoda
GTTTTCGAGTCGAGCCAAGTCTATGGTATCACTAAATAATCCGACAACTGTTTTAAATCATCGCCCGGATTTATTGGGTATCAAAAAACCCAACAGAAATGATTGAAATTTTTTTAAAAAAGAAATGATGATGAAATATGAAATGAATGACTTGGCGAAGCTATATCATTTTTTAGGAATTGAAGTTTATCAAGATGAAGAAGGGATATTTATTTTACAGAAGAGATGTGCTAAAAATATTCTGAAAAAAATCAGAATTTGGTTGTAAAGCAATAGTTACACCTATTGTTGTCAACGAAAAACTCATGAAAGAGGATGAAAGAAGAAAGGTGGATGCTACTTTACAGAGAAGTCCTATTGGAAACTAGCTTTATCTCACGGCTATAAGACCTGACATTATGTTTGCAGCAAGCAAGCTTTCAAAAATTTATGAATTCTCCAAGCGACATTCATTTTGCAGCAACAAAAAGAGTCCTCAGATACATTCAAGGTACCATGAGTTATGGAATTCAATATTTCAAAAGTTCTCCACTGAAGCTAATTGGTTTCAGTGATAATGATTGGGGAGGTTGTGTAGATGACATGAAAAACACCTTCGATTATGCATTTTCTATTTGATTAGGTGTGTTTTCTTGGTTATTGAAGAAGCAACAATTAGTTGCTCAATTACCAGAAAAAGCTGAATATGTTTCAGCTACACTTACCACATCTCAAGCATTGTTGCTGAGAAGAACTTTTGAAGATATTGGTGAAAACATGAGGCAACAGAAAATATGAAATCAGCCATAGCGATGGCAAAGAATCACATTTTTCACCGCAGAACCAAACATATTGCAATCAAGCATCGCTTTATCCGAGGCGTAATTAAAGAAGAAGTGAAGTTGATGTTCTGCAGGTGTGAAGAGCAAGTAGTTGATATCTTCACCAAAGCATTGCCAAAAGAAAAACTTTCAGCAATTGAGAAGAGCATTAGGAGGAGAATTTTATCGTTAATGTACGTTGAAGTAACTTTAGATAAACTTTACCATAATTTTTTGATGTGTGAACTCTAGTTAAATTATGGTTAGAATATGTGTTTTTGCATTGGCCTAAATAACATGTGTTCAGGAATTGTTCTATTCTCTTTAGAAAAGGAATTGGAGGACAAGCAAAATAACAGGGGAACAGAAATTAAAAAATTGTGGAACCTCTTCCATTGAATTCTGTCTCGCCTTCTCCTCTCCAATTGGAAGAAAATTGGCTCTACTCACCATATTCAACAATTCAATCTCCTTGATTTTTCAATTCTACCTTTCAAGAATACATTTGCTGGTGAATCCAGCAAACAAATAGACTAAAATAGAAATAAATAAGGAAAGTTGTTATCTGAATCAGGCATCAATCAATAATCAATTATAAGAAATTGGTAAATTCATAATTATAGAAAATGGCATTTAACCTGTATACATGAGATTTTTGGCTTATTGTACTGCCATGATGCTAAATGAATTTTTAAATATAAGAGGTACTCAATCTTGCTGAACTAATCCACTGGACTCCAACTATGAAATCCTTGTGTATTTTAGTTCCATGGCCTCTTTGCACCTTCTCTGTGCTTTTCCCTCAACCAATATTTTCAGAAAATCCCTCAATCCTTAGCCTTCTTCCATTAGATATATCAGTGCATTCTTGTGAATCCAACCTGGTTTAGCTTAGTCAATTCTCAATAATTTTTATTCCAAGAGTATTTTCGTGGAGTATCGCTTGAACATGAGGGTGGTAAGTGATTCTCGAAGTAAGGCGTGAATAAATAGTAAGATTATTTTTAAGAGAACATATGAAACATGAAATGTGCCAACTGGGCCATGTCAAGCATTATAATTGCTCAATTATGTAGCTTTTCCAAGTCAAGAAAAACAGTGATTATCGCAAAGTTGTTTCAAGTCACATCTACTTTGATTTTCTCTTTTTCTTTTCTTATTTTGGTAACTATCTTTTATATTACCCAAATTTGAGGCAACTGATCCACCTAACACCTGCTTTTAGACAATTCCCAATGGTGTATGAAAGGTATGCCCAATTATGTAGCTTTTCCAAGTCAAGTTAATAAATTTATCCTGAATAATGTTTATTAGTATAAGAAACTTCACTTCCAAGCGTAAAAAAGGCTTTGTTCCAATAAATTTGAGGTCGAACTAAAAGATCCAAAAGTAGATTTGTTAGAAACCACGATACGTCATGCCAGTTTTATTATACTCCACTTCTATCATGTTTTAGGTACTCTTTTTATATATGAAATGTTAGGAAATTGAACATAATATTGCTAGTTTATGGTTAAAGTGAAATCAAAACGAATAAAAATGAACATGAAGATTTACATGGAAAACCTTCAATTTAATTGAGGATAAAAATCACGAGCAAGTATGGAAGGATTTTAATATAGTAGGAGAGTTAAAACCTCCTCTCTCTAAATAAAAGGAAATAACAAGACAACAACAACAAACCTATGCTTTTTTTAAACCCTATGTGGAGTCCACTGTCGTCTAGATTGAGTCTACGTAGCATTATTGTTTATTTACTTTTCACATGGAAAACATATTGTTGAATAAGGTGCTCCAAACTTCACGAAATCTGAGCTCAGTATGTTGAATCAACACCACAATGATCCAACCAAATCACAAACCAATTTTCCCAAACGGTTGCTCTACGGTTTCTGTCCCACAAAGGACTGAATATGAAGAATATAATAGCCACAAGGATTAGCCACGAAGGCTGGAGAAAGAGAAGAAACAATAGCACAAAAGCAGTGAGCACGAAGCAAGGCAGAGAGCACAAAGCCGAACTGCCGTTTTCTCCTCTATAGCAACAGTAACGGGCTTCAAATATATAAGGGTTGGGTATAAGCTTTAGGGTTAGAACATAATTAGGCCCAATAGGAAATAAGTGAGCTGTCAACCAGATAAAAGTCATCCAAGTTTTTGGTTGGGCCATGAGCAATACTAATTTAGTTAGGCTGCTTCAAATGGCCCAAGTGGATTATATAATTGATTTAGACAATTGTGGTATCGATATACCTTCAGTCATTTATTCAGTCATTTGGTCGATGCCAACTGAAATAATAATAGTTACATCATCGCCCGGGAGGTCGTTTGACAACAATTTGCCTAACACATATCCAAGGTTCATTTGCACGTGATTTTCGTTATCCTAGAGGGATGTTCCTACAAATATCCATGCATTTGAGATTTCCACTCACTAATGCCAGCCAACGGTGGTTTAAATATAATATCACATCTTCTTCATCTCCTTCCCCTATGGAGAAAACTGAAGCCTCGAAAGATCTCTCTTCTACTGAAGTTTATGATGATATAAAGGAATTATTCCAAACACTTCCACAAGAGAGAAACTGGGATGGCCGTTGGCTGTGTCAATACAAAGGTTTTTGGTGTCCAGTACGATGTTTTCGACCAATAGTATCCTCTCAAAGACACTTTGATGCTCGTGATACTGATATACTGTTAGCGAGCATGCCTAAATCGGGAACCACCTGGTTGAAAGCTCTCATCTTCAGCATTGTCAATCGCAATAATTATTCCATTGATCAAACCCCTTTACTCACATCCAACCCTCATTCACTTGTAACTTTTCTTGAATTCAATGTTTATTGGGGAAATGATAATCCTGATCTGGAGAGCATTCCCAGTCCAAGAATGTTTTCGACCCACATGCCTTACGAGTTGCTTCCCAATACAATTCTTGAATCCAAATGTCGGGTAGTCTACATTTGTAGAAATCCCTTGGATCAGTTCATCTCTCATCGCCATTTCTTGCTCGAAAATAAACTAGAAAAAGACGCAGAGCCACTAGCCATTGATGAAGCCTTTGAAATGTTTTGCAAAGGAATTCACCCTTTCGGCCCATTTTGGGATCATATGATTGGATATTGGAATGCAAGCTTGAACAACTCTGGAAAAGTGTTGTTTCTGAAATACGAAGATCTCAAAGAGGATATTGTGTTTAGTGCAACGAAGATAGCAGAATTTATTGGATTATCTTTCTCGGTAGAGGAAGAAAAACAAGGCCTCATAGAAGAGATATCAAGACTCTGCAGCTTTGATAATCTCAAGAGTTTGGAAGTAAATAAGTTTGGCAACAGAGGTGTAATTCAAAATAGTTCATATTTCAGGAAGGGAGAAGTCGGAGATTGGACCAATTATCTCTCTCCTTTGATGGCTGAGCGTATTGAAAAGCTCATAGAAATGAAGTTAAAAGGAACTGGTTTGATGTTCAATACCTACAGCAAGGACAGCTGAGTTACTTTTAAGCTTCTTTGTAGTAAAAAATAATACAAATTACCTTCTTTCCTATACAGTAAGTCTTAACTAGCTTAGCCAAAGATGTTCTTGGATCATTTTATTAGAAGGCGAACTGTTTCTTCTCCTCCTCCTCCTCCTCATTCCACTTAATATATATTCTCAGCTCTCCCTGGATGGTTTAGTTTAGTTTAGTTCATTGTATGCATAATCAAGAACTTGATAATTATAATTTTTTTTCATGTTTGTAATGTTCCCAAATGTCAAAATTCCTATTTCCATAGTAGAAGTTAAAATGTTCCTTTGAGTTGATTTCCCGGATAAGTGTATTTTATACACGTATTTAGACCTAAAAATATAAACATTTAATAGTTCTTTTGAACAATTACAGTCTAATTTATTGTATACATCGTTTATTATGTGAAACTCGATGAAAGGAAGTTGAATTAAAAGAAAGAAGCGAAAAGGGCAAGACCCAAATTTTGCGGACTAAAGTTTAAATACTCAAAAGTTGTGTCGAACCTCAAGATGAAGATTCGAGAATGCTAGAGGTCAATTAGATGCGACTAGAAGAAAAAAAGGAGTAAAATATGATCAATATATTTTCACAAATCAATTTTCAACCGTACAAGTATGTTCCGGATTTTAGTCGGAGATTGAGATCCATTTTTGACATAGTAAACGTTCAAATTGGAAACAATTTATCTCCAAAAAAGTTGTAGCCCTTTTAGTTATCTTTTCAACGCACTTTTAATAACATTAATCAATATTAAAAGAGAAAGTTATGACAAAAATATTGAAGAAACTTTTTTCCTGCTTTTTAACAATACATGTCCGTTTGATTGCAAGGGTGGAAAATGGGTGGAAAGAAAATGAATTTCAGGGAAAGTAATTGTCTAGAAATTGTTTTCCTGAAAATTGTTAATTAAGTGTGTTTGATTAATATAATTTTCCACCCGGAAAATTTTAAAATTTTGTATTCGTTTGGCTTTGTTTTACATGGAAATTGTTCATCAAAGTGATAATTTTTTCCACAATTGGTTATAAAATTTGTTTCCATTGCCAAAAAGTAAAAAAAAAAAAATTTCCCACAAAATCTTTTTTTTTTATCAAAATTTAGTGTTCGTTTGACTTTGTTTTACATGAAAATTGTCCATTAAAGTGAATTTTTTTTTTATAATTGGTTATAAAATTTGTTACCATTGTTAAAAAAAAAAAGGGGGTCCAGAAACTTGGAATTCATTTTTCCACCCATGGAAAATTTTTGCCATCAAACACTAAAAAAGTGGGAAAATCCATGAAAATTTGAAGGAATCAAACAGCGCCTACATTCTTTAAAAAGTCACTATTTTAAAACTCATCTTTCCCTATTAATGACTACAAAACGGATGATAAAGGCTTTCACGTGAACTGATGGAACCACATTGGACCACAAGTATCCACTTCGGATGGAAAAAAAAAACCACTCAATCCCGAAGATCCGAAGCCTGTGGCCATTCGTCCTTTCTTCACCATTTAAGTCATTGTTATGTCCCGACAGCATCTTTCTCCTATCAATTTTAAATCTTCCAAGAATCTCACACACACAGACACTATCTACTCTCTACATTCTTTAGTGGCCCAGCTGTACCAAAACATACGATCGAGAAGAAGAACAAAATATAAAAGGAAACTTTTTAAGAAAATAAATGTGTGAATTGGGAAAATATCGAAGGAAACGAAGATAAAAAGATTTAGAAGTAATGTTATCTATCATTATTGGATAAAGCTACTCAAACAGGGCGAAAATCCAGGGATAGAAAACAGATACATGTGGCGGCTCCGGACTCGTTGCTTTTTCTTTTAAATTTTACCACCCTCCAATGTTTTGTTGCCAAGTGTGTCTGGAAACTAATCCCTGGATTTTCGCCCTGTTTTTGTAGCATTGTCCATCATTATTAGTGTCCGCCTCAACATGGAGAGGATTTCCCTGAAATAAATATATGCGTGTCAGGAAACAATATGAAGTCACCCCTATTTCATTGTCCAGGGAGCTTTNGCCCTGTTTTTGTAGCATTGTCCATCATTATTAGTGTCCGCCTCAACATGGAGAGGATTTCCCTGAAATAAATATATGCGTGTCAGGAAACAATATGAAGTCACCCCTATTTCATTGTCCAGGGAGCTTTGAAGAGGGATCAAATCCAATCAAAAAAGGAGTTTTCTTTTAGGAAAATGATTAAGAAAAATAGGGATCAAAATGCATGTACAATGAAAATCTCGGAGTTCAGGAAAATTATCACATCCATTTTGGGAGAAAATCTTTGCAATCGAAGTGAGCCCAGGAGGCAAGTGACATGTCAGCGCTACTAATTGAGTGCCGGCATGTAACTATGCTATCAGTATTAAAGTAATTGACGCCTTTCGAAACACTTTTTAGTTAGTGCTTTAATTTGATTGCAGCTAGCATGCTTGACTAATAAAAAAGAAAGGGTCACTTGTTTAGTAAGTCATGCGAAAACAATCTCGATCTCATCTTATTCGGCACGAATAGGCACAAAGAAGTCAATCGAAACAGAGTGACCGACTGAAACTCTTTCAAGCTAACCTTGGTACGCTTCTTCATTGAACAAAAGTGAGGTATTCATAGGCCAGCCTTCACGAAAAAGGATGAATGAGTTCAAGTTTAAATTATATTTTTATATCCAACATTTTCAAGGCTATTGGATTCCTACTTTTTCTTTTTATGGAAGTGGTGTTTCAATGTACCGTGTCAAGCCAAGTATTTCGGTCTCCCAAAATAAATAGTTCTTCTTGTCATATATTCGAACACTACTAGAAATGCTTCATCAGAAACAGCAAGATATTAATTTGTTTACGCAGTATAGGAAAACCCATTTAAACATTTGAAAATATAGCTCCAATGGAAGATATTTTCGTACTATATTTCTCATCAATTGATAATGATTTGTCACTATGACGCATGGCACAAACCAAATAGCAGCTGCACTAATATTAGAACACATAGTTCTTCTATCGAACCTTACGCGATACGTATCCAAGTTTTTGCAAGTGTGTTAAAATACAGAATAATAACAGCTCAAAACATATCCAAGGTTGGAACCTTATCATGAAAATTAGAATCATTAAAATGTGGATTATTAGACATTCAAAATATTTGTTGAGGGATAAAATTTCACATCGAATAAAGATGAAAACATAGATCAATTTATAAGAATTTGGACTACTCCTCTTAATAAGGCTGACATTTTAAGATAAAACCACAAATCTTAACATGGTATTAGAGTTCGTTAAACTTCAACGAGCAATTTGATCCTATTAAGACTAAAAAAAAATTGAGCACGTGGATTTCAAGATTGGTCTGATCAAACGAGCCACCATCTTGCGAGGGCATGTTAAGGGATAAAATCTCACATCGAATAAAGATGAAAATATAGACCAATTTATAAAGGTTTGGACCTCTTCTCTTAATAAGGTTGATCTTTTAAGATGGAATCAGAAATCTTAACAATATTAGCAAGCCACAAAGTTGTATAGCACTCCACCTAGTTAAATTTTGGCAAGACAACTATGTTGTATCCATTGACAGTATGGAGATATGCAAGACTTCTTTTGCATGCATGATTTCTTTTAATCTTCATGCATGTTCTATCCAGAAACACTCTACCAGTGGGGAATGAACAACCGAACATTACATGCATATAGATACACAAGATTGTTCATGAATAGTTTCTATTATTATTTTGGTACAAGTTCACAACTTATTTTAGCTTACCCTTAGATGTGTATTAGAGCTTCAAGTAGTCAGCAGTTATTTGTCCTATTAATATAGTTTCGCATGAAGCACCATTAAATATGAATAAGAGCAAATCTTATTTATTGATTAGTGAACAGTCCGTGTATCGACGTGTGCGCATGTGCAGGAAATACATCAAGATAGGAAAAGAAACCACAACTTTGAGTTTTGTTCAGTATTTACTTTTTCATGAAATGTTCTTGCTGTTGACCAACAATCTATATTGCATTTTTTACATGGCAAGACAATACAGCTTTAATAGAACAAAGATGTTAACACTTCTGAATCTCAATGACATAATTTACAGTAATTAAATATACAAAGCCTATAGACCATAGTTTGAGGCCTCAAGTCACCTTAATATGATGGAGCATTGACGCAAAGCTTTACGAGGCACGACAGCAGTCATATAGTCACTGTTCCAGACGTATACACAGACTCTGTATCATCTGCCTTAAATGGCATGAAATGGACCCATCCTCTCCACGTAGCGAGTCCAATAAGGGTTAATCAACCCTGCAGGTGAAATTTCTGATGAATGAGTTCAGAAGTTATTGTATAAAAAGGTTAGGTTTCAACTCCTTTCACGTGCAGTTATTGTTAATCAACCCTGTTATTTAAGTGTGAACACATAGGGAACGTGCATGTAAATAATCACACAAAAAAAAAACCTTCACTTGGATAAACATAGAGATCTATATAATGATACCTGTGTCTTTTCTTGTATCCAAACATAACTTTCAGGATAATCATTCTCAACAACCTGTAGAGCCAATGTTAATTTGGAAGCTGTTCAAATGTCCCAGTATTAGGGCTACAACCCCCAACCATCATCTCCTCATACACTGCATATGCACGATCAGGATTTCCCGAGATGGTATATCCTCTAATGAGAGAATTATATGTAAAAACATTAGGTTTAAGACCCACGAGCTGGAGTTCCTTGTACATGTTTCCTGCTTGCTCTATCATTCCAGCAGTTCCAAGATTGTGTATTAAAGAATTGTAAGTATAAAGGTTAGGAGTGACTCCTCTGCTTCTCATTTCATCAAAAAGAGACAGAGCTTCCTTGAATTTTCCAGATTTGCCAAGCCCATTTATGATAAGATTGTAAGAAATTAAATCAGGATCAAGACCAGTAGACTTCAATTCCTCGAAGTAGTGCACAGCCATTTCCACCTTACCTAACATGCAAAAGCAATCAACAAGAACAGTGTAGGTTTTCAAATCTGGTCTTATCCCCTCTGTAACCATTCTATCAAACAACTCCCTAGCAGTTTCCACATCACCAGTTTTCCCAAACCCATTTATAAGGATATTGTAGATAGCACAGTTAGGTTTGCATCCATACTCCCTCATCTCCTCAAACAATTTCTTTGCCTCATCCAATTTCTTGAGCTTCAAAAGACCATCTATAAGGGGACCATATGTACACGGAGTAGGAGAAAAGCCTCCACTTATCAAATCATAGTACAGATCTATGGCTTTCTCTATGCTCTTAGACTTTACAAGACCAAAAATCAGTATATTGTGAGTTATGGTGTTAGGTTTACATCCTCTATGAAGCATCTCATTGTACAGCTCAAAAAGTTCGTGGATCTTCCTAGACTTCCCAAGATCATCAAGCAACAAATTGTAGGTTGAGACATCTGCAGCACAACCAGCATTCTTCATCTCTTTATACACGTCCCAAGCCAGTTGTTTATGACGAATATCAAGAAGCCCATCGATCAAATGATAATATGCTTGTACTGTTGGTTTCATTCCAAAAGATTTCGTGAATTTCTCAAACAATCTGTGAGCATCTAGGGCTTTCTTTTGATTAGACAAAGTTTTGATAAGAGGTACCACAATTGAGTCATTTTTGCAAAGACCAACAGATGCTAATCCTTCTGCAAAGGAAATAGAATGATTCAACTCCGCTTCATTTAGAATTCCATTCATTAGATTTTCCCAAAAAGATCTATCTGATCTAATTCTAACCCGAAAAACGAAGTCCTCAACAATTTTAAATGCATCCTTAATTGAACCATTTTTCACAACAACAGGGAGAAGAGTGTATAATGTTACACGGTCAGGATAAATTGTTTTTCTCATCTGATGGAAAAACCAAAATGCTTCATTGACCCTATTCTCCTTAGAGAGCCCGTAGATGACTGTGTTATAAGTAAAAAGGTCAGGGAGGCAATCCATATCTGTCATTGAGTAAAGCATCTTCACAGCCAAATCCACCTCATCATTCTTGCAAAGGCAATCCAGAAGTGTATTAAAAGTTATTGTGTTTGGAAGGCAACCATGCTTAGTCATGCTCTTAAATAACTTGAAGGCATCTTGAATTTGGCCCTCCTTCCCCAATCCAGCCAATAAGGTGTTGTAAGTGACAACTGTAGGAACAAGTTTCAATTCCTTCATTTTGCAAAACATTGTCCAGGCCTCATTTGACCGATTAGCCTTGTAAAGTGTGTCAATCAAGGAGTTGATGACAATCACATCAGGACGACAGCCACTTTCCATCATTTCAGAAAGCAACTTAACGGCTTCATCAATTTTCCCTGCATTACTATAGCACTTCATCATCATGTTGTAGGTTATAGAATCTGGTACAAGCCCACTCTGTTTAATACCATCAAAAATTCTTTTTGCCTCTCCAAGCCTACCGACTTCTGCAAGGCTATACAATGATGCGTTGCAGGCAACAACAGTTGGAACGATTCCACGAGCTTTCATCTTCTCAAATGTTTCAAGAGCTTTGTCAGTTTCTCCTAATTTTCCATAATGGTCAATAAATAGGATGTACGTGTATGCGCTCAGTTCAATACCAAGCAATTCCATGCTATTGCAAAGTTGTAATGCTTCATCCAATTTATTTAGTCTCAAAAGTCCACAAATCAAAGTATTATAAGTATGAAGATTTGGCAAGATCCCTTTCTCTTTCATTTCATTTAATGTTGAAAATGCTTCATCAACTTTCCCAACCTTGAACAAGGCGTCAATGAGTATAGTGAAAGTAACAACATCTGCTTTATGACCATCGGCCTCCATCATGCCCCAGAATTCCCTCACTGAATCCAAGTCTCTGCTGTCACTAAACTTGTCTAGCAAAGTTATGTAAGTAACTCGATCAGGTTTATGTCTACCATATTTCATCTTCCTAAACACTTCTTTAGCAGTATCAAGTTTGCCAGCATTACAAAGAGCATCAATGAGAACCGTGTAAGTAACCACATCTGGAGCACATCCCTCATCACCCATCCTCTTCATTATACTGCAAGCCTCATCAATTTTTCCTGCTCGTCCTAGCACTCTGATGCAGATTGTGAAGGTGTAAACATTTGGCCTCAATCCTAAATTTTTCATCTCTTGTAACAAATTCATGACTGTTTCAGTATCCCTTCTCTTACCACTTGCTACCATTAGGGCAGAATAGGTCTTAAGACTGGGCTTAATGTCTTCTGAGACCATTCTTCTATATACATCTAAAGCCTCCCTCCAAAACCCCGCTTGAAGAAGCAAATGTATCAATCCATTGTATGAATATGCATTCAAAATAAACCCAGCGTTTCTCATTTTTCCAAGCGCAAATGGTGCTTGCCGAGCTCCCCCTCTTATGCTTAGACCTTTAAATATAATCAAGTATGTATCTAAATTCCTATATATAATCTGTTTTTGCATCAAATCAAACACTGCAACCATATCATCCACGCACCCATGTACCCTAGAAAGCTCAAGCATGTAATTACATGTTTCTGTGGTGTGCATAACACTAGGCAGCTCAGCAACGGATTTAAAGAAAGAAAGGGCTTGGTTTGGTTCAGATATTGACTTCAAAACCCCAATTATTTCATCTGAAGACATTCCGTTTTTCACTTTCACATCCACCAAAACAACTTCATGTGAACTTTTCATCGCACACCCACAAAAACCCACATGCTTTTTCTTGATTTTCTTCCAGTTTACCAAAGACCCACAAACCCTCAAAGATTGAATATTTCTTCCAGTAACTAATGCATTATCATAGTTCGAAACACAGGATTTACATCTAGCTAAAGAAATGTGACTATAATTACCACAGCATATTCTTGAGGAGTTGAGTATAATCACATCCATGCATGAACAACCAAAGCAAATACTTTGGGTCACTAAAATGAAGGCAATTGAATTACTCTAAAGTGTTGAAATGAAAAGGAAATTCAGAGGACTACGGTTATGGACTTATGGAGCTTTGCGAGGTTGCTGTTCGTTGAAATGCTTAATAGAAATCAATATGCCACAAATAAAAGTAAAATATGGAAATTATCTGCAACTATTACCAGATATTTGCACAGAGGGGGAGATGGAGATGGAGAAAAATATTATTATCAGATGAATGGGAGACATTGGAGCCCGGCTTCTCCCTGGTCCTACTAATCCGAAAACGTCATTTACCGTGGCAATGCGATATCAGGTCACAACCAAGGACAACATAAATATTCCTAATACTTGGTGAAATTCGTAAAAACACTATTTAATTTGAACATCAGGAAATTTTGTATGCGGTAGAAGTGTAATGTACTAGTTGGGGTCAATATCAATATTTTGAAAATCGATTCAAACATCGACAAGAAAAAAGAAGTATCAAATATTTAGGTAGTAAAATGACTGAAAAATAAAAAAATAAACAAAATTTCGAGGAGAATCGGTTGGTTTTATGGGTGAATCTCAAAACATCTCGATTTGTATTAAATGATTTACATTTTGTTTTTTTTGACGTGTATTCAAACGATTTCTAGATTGGTTCAAAGTGATTTTAGAAAAGATCAATCGAATGGAAGAAAAATATTTGTATATTTCTATTTATGAGTTTTCATGTATAAAAAATACTGACAACATAAGATAAAATAATAAAAATGATAAATAAAAGGTACAATTTTTGCATCTGGTTAGTCAAGTAAAAGTTCAAGTTGAGGTAAAGGTAGTTTATGTTTGGCTCACGTTTGTAAACCATTTATAAACACTTAAATCATTTTTTATAAATATATTTCGAAAGATCAACAAGTACTATTCATTTATCCCGAACTCATTTTTGCCTATTTATAATTTAAATCATTTGTAAACACTTTTCAAATATGCCCTTAGTCAAGTTCGTCCATAATTTTTAAAACAAGACATTATATTTGGTTTCGTTTAATAATGGCCTAATGTAAAGTTTAAAAAAAAAAAATTCTGCAAGAAGAACTATTTTAATAAAAGTTATTATATTGATACAAAAGTTTTTCTAATTACATTGGAGCTCTCCAACATTTGCTCATTGTAGCACATATATTCTTAAATTGTTTTCTTTACATTTTTATTCTCAACCTTTCATTAATTAGTCAATCTTATCCTTGATGACAACTTTTATCCAAATATCTTATTAGTGTACTATGAAATGAAAATCGAATCCCTTCCACCGCTCGAAATCTATAACTGAACCACGATCATCCACCACATCTGACAACTCTCATCGCCATTGCTACGCATAACCACTGTGTCCATGCCCACTTGCTAGAAATTCTTAGATCAACAATCTTCGATTATTATCTTCCTCGATCTACAATTTATGATTATGGATCTATAATTTCGAAATGGTGATTCTCACTGTTCATTGATCTAAACATCTAGGTGTGCGGTCCAGGCGAAGCGTACAATATGCCTAATTGAATTTTCAGATGGAAAAAAACCAAATATTGTTCAAACCCAACCACTTCCTCCTTTTCATTGTGAAATCATCACTTTAGCTGCCATTTCTATTTGTTGTGGATAAGTTTTTAGCACAATTCCAATTTTGGGTATGTAAATCCAACAATGCAGAGTAAAAGTCGGTAATGCTGCCGAGTGGTTTAGATACGGTAGTGGGTGGCGGCAACGATATCGGTGGTGGTTCATGGGTATATGTTATAATTTCAAAAATACACATTGTAACAGCAATAACATATATGGTCCGTGTACGATGGATTTCGCGTATTAAAAGAAATTTGTACGACGGATTTCGCGTATTAAAATACAGAAATCGTTACAAATTGTATTTTAAGAAATACAAATAAATAAGAATCTTCTTGTAATTGCAAAATTCCAAAACCCTCTGATTAATGATCTGAATGTTTGAAGACGAGTAGCCACGTGGCTTGAATCCTAGGTT
>CAIGRT010132784.1:0-14414 GCA_903798405.1 Fraxinus platypoda
TGGGATATATATCCCTTAACAGCAACATCATCCTTGATAGCATGTTTGGTAGGAAAGATCGGACAATACTAAGCTAATAAATATCTTTGAAGAAACGGCATATAAAGCGTACACTTTAACAGCATTACTTCCATCATTTTTCTTTTCTATATCTTCTGACATCTTATACAGCAGCCTATGCAAGACATACTCAAATTTATCCGCAAGTGATTTCTGTCTGCCTTGCGATAGGAGTACAATATTCAGAAAATCAAACTCATTCCACAATACGGCTATACTATCCTAAATCTTTCTTAAATTCTAGTTGCTAATAGGAGTAATCCATGTTGAGTGGATTATCTAAAAGGCCGTAATTAGATGGCTCGTGCACAAAGAATGAAAAGAAAGTGAACCTCAGGAATGTAGACAGCAACAGCCGAACCGTCTAAACTGAGAGTCTGGGATACCGGATACCACCATCCTATATTTCTCACCATGGAGCATACGATATAGCTCAGTATGCACATCTAGTTCCAGATGCACGTCCTTATCTTCAGTCCGGGCTTCAATGCGTGAAACTGGAACATAAAACCTTCATTTAAACAATCATGTCATTATTTACATTATTTTTTACACTTTGCCACATGGCATCATATCGTTGGACAATTTAAATTTTTTACAGTCAACACTTATTAACACTTGCAATGTCAACAATAATGTCAACCGACGGTCAACCAAAAAGTGTACAGGTGGCATTTTCCTTATTCAAAAACTCTAGTATGTTTCAGTACTAATTTTATTAAATAAATGTACTTCTTGTACAATTGTCAAATAATAAATAAATGTACTTTCTTGTACGATTGTCAAATAAGAAATACAAATTCGTAGTAAACAATTTCTTTGTATAATAATTAGCAAAGATGAAGGTTAAGATATTTTTATTGGATTAATAGCAAAATACCACATGTAAATGTTTCAATTTGCGATATACCCCCTCCTAATTGGAAATCGCATAAAACCCTCCCGTTTCAAACATTTTGTGCGAAAAACACTTATGTCGTCAGCATCCATCTCGTGTGCCGTTAAATCCCAGGGAAAAGGCGGAAAATAAAGTTTCGATCGCCTTCTAGAGGTGTGTGCAAAATGGATGTAATGGGCAAAAACCTACATCACTACACGCCCACACAAAAACCCAAGACCTAAATTTAAAATCACTGCACTACCTCTGTAGTTCCAACAGCTGTTGTTCGAGTGCATTCTTGGATCTCAATAGCCTAGGTATGATCTCCACAGATTTACTGCACATAGGTGGGTTAAACCACGAGAAGTTTCACAACCTCCATTTTGTTGTAGAAAATAAAAAAAAATATCAGAGTTTGAGCATACCCAGTAAAAAATTGGTTCAAAAATTGTGTTCGGGTTTCCATTACGAGCCATCTATGCATGTGAAGAACCTTCTTCTCGGGTTTGCTGCTGTCCACAAAGTCTTATGCTCAATCTTCATTCCGCATTTGCACAAACGGGAGTCCATCGGAGCTAAAGGTCCAGTGGTTGCAGCTACGCATACAAGAAACGAAGTGGTGTCAGGTAATGAAATGAGGGACATAAATAACCTCCTTCTTCGTGTTGGGTGGGTGTTATTAAAGATAAAAATATAAATTGACGCATTTGCCCTTACTTATTTATCCATTTTCCCTGGGATTTAATGGCACACCTACGGATGCTGACGGCAGGTGCATTTTCGTACAAAACGTTTGAAACATAGGTTTTCTGCGATTTTCAATAGGTAGGGGCTATATTGCAAATTGAAACGTTTACATGAACTATTCTGCTATTAATCCTATTTTTACCCTTTTCATATCTTTTGTCATCGATATCAATGACCTTTATTATTTCATCAAAGTGAAATTCAGCCATATATTCCCGCAAGTTGTCTCCTAGAAATGTAGCCTGAAAAGTATAAACTGAGAATTCGAACACATAATCTGTTTTACATATACGAAAAAGCATCAAAAGTTCAACACAAAAAGATAATAAGTACAGCAAGATTTCTACTTTCTGAAATATGTAAAAAAGTGAATACTTCCCATTTCTAATTTTCTAACAGAACACACAAAAATTGAAGGTTCTCAACTTGTAATCCAAAAAGTTGAAATCATTGAACGAACACCAGTTACTCATACACAAACATTTTAGAAGAAGAAAAAACAACCATTCAAAAGAATAACATTGTATAGATAAAATCGCAAATGCCCATTACAACAACGAATGAATAATTTCTGATTAAACACCTACACAGCCTTCTTAAGTAAATATTTTAAGAATTAGTTGGGAAACAAGGAATACGGAGACAACTAAAGTAGGGATTTTGCAAAGAAAAAAAAGAAGCAAAATATAAAAACTCGACATTCCAGGGCTGATGTGACTTAAGACCCTAAGACCGAAGTCGCATCCTCGATGTACAAAACCTTAAACCTAGGTGAAGGCAAAATGACAAAACTATAATCAAACCAAATCGAGCGGTTCGGCTCGGTTCGGTTCGGTTCAATTAGTGACGTGGCACAATACAATGGCAAAATGAATTTTCTTTTTAAATTTATTTTTATCACATATTTTGGATAGGAGTGCGTGGTTTGAATCGAATACCAATAAAATCTTATAAATGGAACCATCGATTTCATATCCAACTAGAATCGAATCGAATCGAAATCGAACCAACTTTTTTCGGTTATGTCCATTCGATTTTTTATATTAAATAATTTTGAGAATAAAGTATGAAACTACTTATCAATTAAAAATAGAAAAAAATAGGAGTAAAAAGTTTCATTAATCACTGAACTTCAATCGTTGTCACGTTGTGGTCACTGAACTTCAATATGCTGCTGATCGGTCACTGAACTTGCAGGACGCTCCCTCCTTCCGTCACCAAACAGCCGACCGTTTGGAAGTTAGCCCATGTGGCTTAACGGGGTCCGACGTGGTAGTGACGGCGTAATTTCCCTTGCCACATAAGACATTAATATTTGGAAATCTCCAATTCGAAATCTCCCAGCCATATCCCACCCAAATTAGGTCTAAGATTCCCCCAATTCGAAATCCCGAAATCGAAATCCCCCACCCAAATCCTTCCCAAATCCAGTAGAAAATCTCCCTAAATGTCGACTTGCCTAAATTGCTTTCCTTACATTTTCGAAAACACGACCTGAAATTGCCCCACCTGAAATCTTGTCCTAACTGAAATCGCCCCACCTGGAACGAACCCGTTCAGCCAATATAGATTTCGTTGAAGGTAAAGAATTCTCAATTTTTGGTTAATTGCATTGTTATTCATGAACATTTTTTCATTAATGGGTTGGTTTCTGGAATCAGTGAATTATGGTTTTTGGTATTTTGTTTGAAATTTTTGGGACTCTGAAATTTTTCTATGGAAATTGGAATGGATTATGCGAATTTGAGGTGCTGCGAAAGTTTTAGATGAGCATTCTAAAGAAATTGTGGAAATACTACCACGAAGTGCATCATTTGGCGTTTGCCAATGCCAATATAATGGCTTGTAGTTCAGATAACATTGTTAAGAAAAGGAAAAAAATCTAGTTAAGAGAACTTTTACATGTCCTGATTAAGAAATCCCCTGATTTCAAGTAGGAGGTTCTTAGATTCAACTGCTTTGATCAAATTTACTGCCTATTATTGAATCTGCAGTTCTGTTGTTGGTAATGCAAAGTTGGATATCTATTGGATTCATATGGAATCGGTTGAAATTTGTAGTAGGATTATTCTGTCCCCATGTGGAGGTACTTGTTATTTTTGGTTATTTGTATTAGAAAAGGAAGAAAGAGGACACCAATTCCAGTGCTCACTGAGCCTTCACTTCGAGAGATTCATTCTCATCCTGAGTTAAATGTAACAAAAGAAAGGGAGTCTTAAGTTTAGATATATTCTAAATTGAGTTCTACTATATACTTGGCATACAAAATAGGTTGTGGAAATTGACCTGAAAACTCAATCCAGGGGCATAACTTCAACTGTAACACAGTTGAGACTTGAGAACTAGTCCTTGCTATTATTTCTGATCCATCCTTGCATCAAGACATTGGCATTTTTTATACACAGAAAGTTTCTATTGTTTCAAGTTTCATTGGCATTTTTTTTATTTTGCATTACTGTGCTAATTACTTTGTACACCTTTCTATTGTTTCAAGTGTCATGTTATGGAAGATCAAGGGCATATGTCACAGTTGTAGGAAGCGTGAACACTATTTGTGGGACTGCCCAACAAAGAAACGATGTCCAAATGTGGCCAAGGATTTGAGAAATGTATGGAGGTGGAGAAAAATACTTCAAACATTGGGAGATTGTTCTTATGTTGTACTAACGATTGTGGTCGCTTTGAGTGGAAGGATGAAAAACAGTCTGCTGCAAATTCGAGTTATATTTGTTCGGATAACAATTGTCAAGCTACATATCCATGCCAAGACCTGTCATGTATGTTCAAGACATGTGCTCAAATAACTGAAGAATTAAAGACATCGAGATATCCATCAACATTACCATGCGTAAAGGAAAGGGGCGTACGGAGGATAATGGAAAAGGAAATGGAAAAGTTGAGTGAACTTGTTGCAACTACGTGACCAAGTTGAAGACTTTTATTGTTTTTTGTGAAAATCCATATTTATGTAATCGTCAGTGAACTTGAAGTAAATTATGTATGTTGTAAAACTTCAGTAAAATATCTTCTTGTAAGGATTTTATGTAATCGTTTTTTATTGCATCATTTTATTGCACATTTTCACAGGCTAATTATGGTAGCTAATAGTAGTAGAATAATAATAAAAAAACTAATGAACATAAAATAATGACATCCATAAATTTGTCATGTAGGGCTATCATCACAGTTGATCCCGGATTTGTCCGAAGTACCTCTGCAGCATATCTCCTCAGAAGTCCAAACTGTTCTTCCTCATATCTGTCTCTGCCAAAAATTCTAAAAAGCGATAACCAACCTCTTCGTCCGATGAACAAGCCAATACTAACTCCTCGGACGATGGATACTCCAAGTCATCGTCTCCCACCTCTCCTAAACTCAGCTGTACTTCATTCCTTACTTCAGTCATGTCCGGTCCAATTTCAATGTCATCTGTCACGTTGCGGTCGTACAATAAATCATCTTCCTCAGAAGCAATGTCAACCTCGGAATGAACGAAATCGGGGTCTTCCTCATAATCTATCATCAAATTAAAAAAAATGAATTTCAATAACTGCAGTTTATATGAATCACCTATAATTGGAGCTTATGTAAAATAACACATACTGGAGCTCTAAAATCACACTAACTGGAGCTTAAAATGAATCACCTATATTTACTAGCAGTTTTTAGACAGCAGCATTCTCAGTAAGTTTTCGTAATGCCTATAAATCAAATGAAAGGTGGGCTTTACCTCCGTGATCTCCCTCCATGTTTGCAAATTGAAACCTCAATCAGATGTTTTGCTATGTGAAAGTTCAGGTGAGGTCTTGTGTGGGCGAGCAGACTGATTTTCGGACATCATTCGTCAGGTCGTGTTGCTGAAGAACGTAATGTGCTTCATGAAGTATTTTCGACTTGGGCAGGGAGGCAATTTGGATTTTTCGACAGGGAGGGTTCACGATTCTACTAGATTTGGGTGGGATTTGAATTGGGGATTTGGGTGGAGGTTTCGATTTAGGGATTTCAATGTCGGGCGGCCAAAATTGAAGTGTTGGGAAGGTGAGGTGTGGAGTGAAAAGTCTATATTAGGCTCTGAAGTTGCAAGAAAATCACGCCGTCCATTGCCAATTAGGATTCCGTCGAGCCACGTCAGCTGCTGTTCAAACGGGATTCTGGTCAGTGACAGAATGAGGGAACGTCCTGCAAGTTCAGTGACCGATCAGCAGCATATCGAAGTTAAGTGACCACAACGTGACAACGATTGAAGTTCAGTGACTAATGAAACTTTTTACTCAAAAAAATAGAGTATAAAATCCATTGTCATTCTTGTAATCTAACAATACAAAAAATCAATTAAATAAGGCTACAAATAAAAATATACTCCAAAACTTAGTGTTTGTTTGACATCCATTAATTTATTTTATGATTTGCTACATCAGCCACACGTTCATATAATAAAATGTTCTACATATATACCAAATTTTTTTCCTACTTTATAATCACACATTCTCTTAAAAATACTATTCAAAACTCATTTTTCCCCAATTAATGAGTGTCGAACGGCATTTAAGATCAACTCATAAAGACAAAAAATTGATAAACTATTAAACACGGAATAAACGATAAAATTGAAAATTAATCCTTAAGAATCAATACAAAATTATATACTTAAAATACACGTAGTATTTATAACCTGATTCGTAATGTTAAGGATCATGATTCTTGATACTTTGGAAACAACATGAAATTTGAGTTCTTATGAAATATTTAACTAAAAATCTATTTTCTTTGCATTGAGTTGGATTAAAACTATGAATTTATAAATTATTTAGATTTGAATTTTGATTATCCATTAGATTTTTCTACAAAGGAAATAAAAAGCATACGGAAAATAAAATTTTGAAGTGAGGTAGATTTTGGGTCTAGTGTTCAAATATCTGGTGCATCCTAGTGCAACACACCAAAAAAAAAAAAAAAATTCGGAAGAATCGAATTTACTATTAATTCTCAAAGCAATACAAAAAATAAGACTAAAACAGATTCAAAACTGGCTTATTTAGCAGAGGAATCAAAGCTGAACCAATAAAGAAGTCATCTTTAGGAGGGGAAGCGTGTGAAGGCGATGGCTTCACTGCTAACAAAACGTAGCCGTGGTTTAGTATTAGTAGGATATTTTTAGGATTTGAGCTTTCGAATTTGTAAGGCTTTGGGATTGAGATGAGATGCTGGAGAGCGTTGATCAAAGTTTAGATTGTTAGTAGTTTATACGTAAGAATAGGTGGCCATAATATGATTGTTTTTATTGGTGAAATATTTAGAAAAATGTAGTGATCTTTGTTGACATCCGACCTGCGACCTAATTAAGTCCATTTGTTATATGCACTTAGCTCATGCTAAATTAAGGTCGGCTCATACTTATGACCGTCGTGGTTTGAGTGGACATAATGATTGTAAATTTCTTACACACTGTCAAAATATTCAATCAATTAATGACATTTGGAAGGACTTACGTCAGCGCCCACCAATCATATGCTATATCTTCATTCTCTAATCAGTTCATTAATTACTAGGGACCCCATTTAAGGTGACTTCATGATGACCCGATGGAGCCGACCTCAGCAACCAATCAGGATATGTCATTGGCGTACCTTCCCAACTCGGTACTGTATGTTGATTTGATAGCAACCAATTAGGACTTAAGTAATTGGCACAAGTTTCCAACTTGATACTGTTGTTGACAAGATAGGAATATGAAAGATACCTGCCCATCATTTCCTATAAAAAAGGAGAACGACATCCTTAGGGAAAATGAGGAGGGGAAGCTTAACAACTTCATATTTCAAATATCTCTTTCAATGAAAACCCTACACTTGAAATTGGCTTGAATTTTATTTATACAATTTTCAACGTCAACAATCTTCAAGGCCATTGTAATAAGGATAGCTACATAAAAATTATGTGGATATATAATCCATGTTTTGTAGGAATTAAAATCTAAATTTTAATCTAAACAACTATTTAACAACCATTAAAATGATATATTATTTTATTTTTTATTTTTGAAAAAATGAGTTATGTAGTAGTATTTTTTTTGTTAGAATAATTTCAAAATATGGACTTTCCATTTGATTGTAAATTTTATATTTCATAAAACAGGTATATAGGGTTATATCCTATGTAATGTAGTAATTTAAGTATGTGAACCAAAAAGATTTAAACCCTAATTAGGGTTGGAGTCATTAATGGGAGGGCTCAATAAGTTTCTATATAAGAGGCCATGTCCCATCTCCTCTCCATATGTTTTTATTGGCTTGCCCCATTTTTGGTTAATACTTTCATGAAAAGCAGGTAGACGAAAATCTAACTGCTAATATTTACATTCAAGATGTCTTCCGCAAGTATATCTCTTAGTTTATTAATTTAGAATTGTAATTCTTGTTTCTTAGAACGATTATTATTAAATACAACAATTAGTATTAGAGCCTACATTTTAAGATCAGAATCATTCATACAAAAAAAAAGAGGGTTAACACGACCTGTGTAGCAGTATTGGGCCAACAACAATAATGATTCGGTGTTGCTGCTGCAATGACCTCTTACTGTATTCGGACTTGCTATCAGTTGCAATCTTGATTTTTAATTCATAAATTAGTTATCTGAGCTTCCCTTTTGCCTCCTGTCAATTACAGTCTTGATTTTTAAATCTTAAATTATTTGACTCAATTGTAAGATCCAATAAGAAACAAGTCTTTTAATAATTTTGTTGGACAATGTTCATGTCGTTGCAAGATAACAGTTTTTGCAATGATCCGTTTAGTGATGGGTAATTCCCTATGATGTAATTTCATTAGGAAGAATATGAAGTTGATTGGACCATTCTTACCCTCTATTCACAAAATTGTAAGTTTAGACTTTTTCTTTAAATACACCTCCTTAATGCAAGCTACTATGTGCTGGTCTGCAAGTTACGGGAATTACCATGCCACTGTTAGGAAAACTTAACGAGTTAAAAAATTACAGCAAGCAAGCAATATAAACACATATATTGTACACATATATGTACTATCTCTATTTATATATTTTAGATGCACATTTATTTTGTAACATGTTATGTGTATTCTTTTTATATATATGATATATAAGTTATTATTTGAATTTGAATATATGATTGGAATTTTGTTACCAATTTTGCCTCTCAATCACACATGAATTATGATTTTGATTTTATCAAGTTGATGATTATGATTTTGTTGCATGATTATTATTTTGTGATTGAATTTTTTCATGGGCTTTAATATCCTTATTTTTTCCATTAAGAGAAACATTTTGAAATAGAAGTTGGTGGTAGTTGCCAAAATGGCACGCTCATTGTTATTTATTCGTTCTTCTTTCTAAAAAAAGGGTACTATCGCAATTTTTGAATTATTGCACACAATATCTTGTTTGAAAGTGTTATTATATTTGATTATTTGAAAAATGGTATGGGGCAGTTAATAAGATTGCTTTGGTCTAGAAATCTCCTTCTGCCTAAAGGTGATGATATTTCGAAAACCGATATGATTTTGTTAATTATCTTAATGATATGTTTTAAGAGTACCTTACAGCATGTTATATTGTTAGCCCAAATGTAACTTTATAAAAATGCATTTAGGCTCTTACCTAATAAGGTTCATATAATTTTGAGTTTAATTATGGACTATCTAATTAATAGCCCATGTTAATTGGATGAATATTTTATCATCCATTGAATACATGCATTATGTTTGGATGATATTAAATATATTATTTTATGTCTTCCACAGTTTTAAATGCCTTATCTATTTCGAGTCAATTGTCTGTTATTGAAACCTTGACTGAGAATAATTATGTTAGATGAAAACAAAACGTAGAAATATCACTTAGTCTTTTGGACATGGATTTTGTAATGGAGAAGCAGACTTCAAAACCTACAGAAAAGAGCATTCATGAATATGTGGCTGAGTATGAAAAATGGGAAATGGCTAATAGACTTTGTTTGAAGATTATCAAGCGCTCCATATCCAACTCCATTATGGGTGCTATTACAGACAATGAAAATGTCAAAAGTTTTGTGGATGCCATAAGAAAGATTTGGTGAGTATGATAAAACTAAAACTAGCAACCTGATGGACAAATTGATGAATATGAAATATCATGGTACAAGTGGGGTTAGGGAGCACGTTATGATGATGATACATATATCATCTAGGCTAAAGGCTCTTTAGATTCCCATTGCAAAGCCTTTTCTGGTCTATTATGTTCTAAATAGCTTTCCTAGCCAGTTTAATCAGCTAAATGTTGCTTATAATGCTCAACGGGATAAATGGGATTTGAATTACCTTATTACTGTATTTGCCTAAGAGAAGTATAAGATGCAGCTTGAGACTATTGAAATTGTGCAATTAGCCATTCAGTCACTACAGAACAGTGGTCTTCTCATAACCATAAGTCTAAGTTTCATAAGGGCAATAAGGCACACCACAATCAGCAGAATAAAAATTTTGGAGGTCAGACTTCTGGTGGTCCCAACGGAACTAAGAAGAAAAATGATCAAAAAATAAGGGTCATTAGCTTTAGTTTGTTTTGAGTTTTCCTTTGTAGATGTGCCTTTGATTTCTTAGTGTATAGACTCAGGAGCTTCTATTCATATTGAGAAATTTTTGTAGGGGTTCATAAACAAACAGAGGCCAAGTGAGAATGAAGTGACCTTGTGTGTTGGGAATGGAGTTCAAGTGATGGTTGAGTTTATAGGCGTAGTGAAGTTATCTTTGGATTTTGGTTTCTCTCTTGTTTTAGATAATACAATTTTTGTGCTGACCGTGAGACATAATTTAATTTATATATCGAAACTTAATGCTTATGGTTTTTCCTTTAATTTTGGAAATGGACCGGTTGAATTGTTTTATGATTCACGTTCGGTTGGAAATGGCCTTTTATGTGATGGTTTACACAAATCGTCTTTGGCACCTTTTGATAAAGTCTCTTCTGTTACTAATGTGGCAAAGAAAATGTCTCTAATTTGTGAATCATCATCTATATCGCGTATAAGCGGTTATGGCACATTTCAAAGTGAAGGATGGAGAGATTAGTAAAAATTGAGATACTTCATTCTTTAGACTTCTCTGATTTTGACACTTGTGTAGATTATATAAGAGGAAAGCTCACTAAGTCCACAAAGAAATGTTCCACTAGGAGCAATGGTATTTTGGACTTGATATATATCAATATTAGTAAACATTTACCTTCCACCATATGTGTAAGCAAATACTTTATAACTTTTATTGATGATTTCTTGCGCTATGGGTATGTTTACCCAATTAATGATAAATCTCATGCTCTTGAAAAATTCAAGATTTTCAAAATAGAAGTAGAGAAACTATGTGGGAAAAGTATCAAAGTTGTGAAATCAGACCGTGGTGGTGAGTACTATGGGAAGTATGGTGAATCTGGTTAAAACATGTATGATTTTGCAAAGTTTTTATAAGGGTGTGGGATAGTGTATCAATACACCATACCGTGACACCCAATTTCTGAAAAGAAATTAGACCCAAAATCAATTCCTAGTTATTTTATTCGATATAAGTTCTATTATCCCAATCGTGGCACTAGAATTGTTGAACCCATCACTGCTAAATTTTTAAAGAATGACTTTGGTGATAGTGGGTGTTCTACATTGAAGTAACTTGTTCCAGTTCCTATTATATATGAAGAGTTGTTTCTCAGCCAGTTGAAATTGTTAATGAAGAACCAGGGCATGAAGAGGAACTTTCAACAACGATTGAGTCAATTTCTAAGCCACAAGTTACAAGATCACAAAGGGAAATGAGGTATGCATTGTCCAATGATTACATTACCTATTTATTGGAGAGTGATTTTAATATTGGGCATAATGTTATCTTGTTACTTTTAATCAAGCATTGACTAATCCTGAGTCACATAAATAGATAAATGCTTTGGAAGATGAAATGCATTCTATGTAACAAAATAAAGTTTGGGAACTTGTTGAACTTCTTCCAAATGCTAACGCCATATAACAAGTGGATCTTCAAAAGCAAATTGGACTTGAAAAGGAATGTTCAACGAAAGAAGGCAAGATTGGTTGCAAAAAGGTTCACTCAGTAAAAGGGCGTTAACTATAATGAAAACTTTTCAACTGTTTTGTCCAAATTATCATGGCACTTGACGCACACTATAATTTGGAGTTTTATCAGATGAATGTTAAGACAACCTTTTGAATGGAGATCTGTTTGAAATGGTTTACATGCGACAACCTGAAAGTTTTGTTGTGAAGGGAAAAGAAAACTTCGTATGTAAGTTGAATAAATGCTTATATGGCCTTAAGCAGGCATCACGACAGTGGTATTTGAAATTTGAAAGAAAACTTGATATGTAAGTTGAACAAATACTTATATGGCCTCAATCAAGGATCTCGACAATGGTATTTGAAGTTTGACGGAGTTATAACTGCTCTTGGATTTGTTGAAAATACAGTTGATCAGTGCATTTACCTCAAGACCAGTGAGTATCCTATATGTTGATCACATTTTACTTCCTAGCAGTGACTTGGGATTACTTTATGAGACCAAGAAGATGTTATTTACTAATTTTGAGATGAAAGATATTGGAAAAGCTTCTTATGTGCTTGGCATTGAAGTACACCGTGATAGAAATTGTAGCTTATTGGGACTTTTTCACAAGGCTTATATGCATCGTGTTTTAAAAAGGTTTAATATGCAGAACTGTGCACCTGATGATGTGCCTATCAAAAATGGGGATAAGTTTAACACAACTCAATGTCCAAGAAATGAGATAGAAATGGAATCTAAGAAGATAATATCATATGCTAGTGCTCTAGAGAGCTTGATGTATGTTCAAGTTTGTACTAGACCAGATATAGCCTACGCAATCGTGTTCTTAGTAGGTTTCAGTTGAATTTAGAGCAAGAGCATTGGAAAGCAGCTAAGAAAGTTATGAGATACTTGAAGAAAATTGAAGGTTACATTCTTACTTTCCAACGTTCAAATCACCTTGAGGTGAGTGGCTAAGAAAATTATGAGATACTTAAAGACAACGCTCACTTTACAGCGTTCAAATCACCTTGAGGTGGTAGGCTACTCAGATCTTGATTTTGCTGGATGTTAAGATGATTTGAAATCAACCTCAGGTTATATTTTCATGTTGGTTGGTAGTGCTATCTCTCAGAAAAGTATTAAGCATACTCTAATGGCATCTTCTACTATACAGTATGAATTTGTGGCATGTTATGGAGCCACGGTCCAAGCTCTTTGCTTAAGCAATTTTATTTCTGGCTGAGAGTTATTGATTCCATCTTGAGGCCAATTACTATTTATTGTGATAATAGTGCGACGGTGTTCTTTTCAAGGAATAATAAAAGTTCTGGTGGGTCAAAACACATTGACATCAAGTATTTGGTGGTCAAAGACAGAGTTAAGGAATGGCAGACAAAAATAGAAAATATCAATATAGAGGTGATGATTACATATCCTTTGACTAAGGGATTCGCTCCTAAAGCTTTTAAGACACACATTACTAATATGGGTATTGTGGAAATATTTGATGTATTTGGTTAGTGGGAGTTACCTATGTAGAAAAACTACGTTTTGGCTTGATCCTTTCATGGGGTACGTAGACAACCCATATGTTTTTGGGTACTACCCTTTCCAATAATAAAATATATTATCCCCTATCTATAAACTATTTTTGAGCATACATTTGGCTTTTTTTTTTTTATTATGATCTCAAGATATAACGGATAAAGGCATAAGACGAGTCTCTTTTAGAGACATGTGGCTTCATTTTTTATCTGAAGTATTATGAAGACCAATATGAATTAGCACGACTTTTTGATCACATTGTTTCTTAATTCATACTACATACGGTTGGAGGATGGGGATCCATGTTGATAAGGACATTAGCATTTGTAGTTCTGGAGTGGTCTTACATTGTTTAAATGGTGTAATGACTTCCATGTTCGATGTTGACATTGTTGTTGGATCAGATCGTATTTGCTAAGGTGTTATCATTGGAGTTATATATGGGTGGCCACCTATGTAGTCTAACCCAATACTCAACAAGTTTTGTTTTATTATTTAATAGTAATCAAAAGTTGTCCAAGTGGGAAATATGTTAGAATAATTTCAAAATATGGGCTTCCCATTTGATTGTAAATTTTATGTTTTATAAAACGGGTTAGATTTATAGCTCATAATGATACTATGGTTAAGCCCAGTATGTTTAGTGATCATTTGAGCCATTTTACACCTTAATTATATAGGGTTATATCTTATGTAACATGATAATTTAAGTATATGGGCCAGAAAGATCTAATTAGGGTTGGAATCATTAATGTGAGGGTTCAATAAGTTTCTATATAAGAGGCTGAGTTCCCATTTCCTCTTACTCCATTGACGGTTAATACATTCGTGAGGAGTAAAGGGAAGAAGATTTAGCTGCTAATATTTACATGCAAAATGTCTTCCACAGATATATCTCTTAGACTATTAATTTAGAATTGTGATTCTTGTTTCTTAGCATGACTATTATTAAATAAAACATGATCTTCAAGGCCATTGTAATAAGGATAGATATATAAAAATTGTATGGATATATGTCCATGTTTTGTAGGAATTAAAATTTAAATTTAAATCTAAGCACCTATTTAACAACCATTAAAATAAGTTTTTTTCTTTTTACTTTTTTTTTTTTTTTT
>CAIGRT010132786.1:0-31370 GCA_903798405.1 Fraxinus platypoda
AAATATATTCTTTAAGCTCGAGAATGAAGTCATTGTACAACGATATCAAAGCATGAAAACTCGAAAGGAACAAGTGTAATTTATAAATTATGTCATTTTTAGTATTGTCGTAATATTGTTTTATATTTTTATTATCATTACATTCATGACAAAACTCGACGTTTATTATCAGGTAAATTGTGCCCCCCCTGACCAAAAATCTTGGCTCCACCCCTGGTTGTAGAATTAGAGTATTTCTACAAGGATGAAGCCTCTGAACATAGATTAAACATTCGTGTAGAAGCGAGGTCCCATGTTTCGGGATTAGGCTTTTTAATACTTCAAACTTGTTCCCTTCTTCAGGGATTCTCCTTTATAATCTAACTTCCATTTTTCAGAGATAATTCGATTAATTGCTCCTTTTCAGTGGCCTCCTCTTTTGAGGAGTTCTTTCGTATATGGCCTTTTTTCATACTACATTTATAGGGATTATGCGTATTTCATTACATTTGGAGGAGTTGTTGCATAAATGTGATTTTGGTCCAGAGGACCTCTTCTTCAGGGACCTTTCTTGATCTTGGGTATCTATCTTTTACTCCCACTTATTGTGGGTGTATGCCTATTTTATTTGAGTGGATTTTGTCCTAAAATACTATAATCCAAGGAGTGGACATCCAAGATGTTGAGTCGAACTTCGAATCTTCCGTGTTTGGGGCTTCCATTTGCTCTTCATGCAAGAACATAACCTTTTTCAATGGGGAGGCCTCTTCATTACTTGAATTCATGGTGAGGAGGCGTATCTTTTCTTCAAAGATGGGCTTTTCTAAGTAGATCTTAGACTTATAATACTCATTTTTCGATGAGTATCACATGTCAATGAATTGCGTTGAGCTTAGAATTTTCTTTTCCTTTAGGGGCTTCCATTTGTTCTTTCTTCAAGAACAAAACATTTTTTAAAGGGGAAGCCTAGACACTCTTTGTATGCTTTTTTTCACGGGATGTTTGTACCTATAGTGTGGTTTCCCATAGACGGTGTCATTCTGTTGACCCTAAAAAATGTATCTCCAACGTGGTCAACAGATTCTAAGGCCTCTCACGTTTACGCAAGCCTTATTTCTGCACACTTGGATAAATCGTTAGCCATACACGACCTCCTCCTGTTAGGGTGGAGTTGGCCATGCGCACTCCGATAGTCAAGTCAGTTGGAGAAGAAAATATATAAGTGTGGGAGACTTTTAGACGTGAGCTTCTAATAAAAAGAGGGTCGACTTTGGCGTATGTATCAAGAATAATAAAAAAACAAATTTGTAGTTTGAGAGTTTAAACTTACAATACCTTGAAAAGACACTAAGTATGAGCTTTTATAGTAGAAAATGATGAGTAAGAGTCGTTGGATGAAAATATATGTTGTCTCATCCTAGTGGTTGGGGCCTTTTATCATAGACATCAATCAATCATTCCTAGGCCATGCTTCATTTAATGTTGTGACGGCTTGGCAGCCTTAGGCCTGACATGTAAGACTATACTTGATTTGTTTGATTGAGTAGAGCTGCATATTCAGTAAGTTGTCCCACATTTCACATGATACAAGATCTTGTATGAAGATCTTCTCTCATATGCCTCTACCTATCTCTCCTCAACCATGAAGGCTTAGCTCCCCATGGGGGTTAGGCCAAATTGGGGTTTAGCTATGGGGGTTCGGCCAATTGCCACATGGGCAGAATGACGTAGAGTGCGAGCCTTAGTTTACTTGCTGTGTAACTACCACTTAGCCATACTTAGAGTTTCGTTGGAAGAGACGTAACGCTAAACATGATACATACCATGATATACAAATGCAATACATAATATATTACATTCCAAGTTTCTGAGTACAAACTACAAATTTGTGTTTGTTAAAACTCTTGCAGATTGTTGTACGACTTATGTAAGAGATGAAAATCGTTCTATAATGAAAGACGATTTCTTTGTTTTTTTTAAAGCACCATAGAAGAGAGCAAATTCGTGTTAAAGGCACATAGTGAATCCGTTGAGCTCATTATTATTCGGTTATGTTCGCGATTCAATCACTTGTTCGATCCCGTTGATCATACTTTACCTTTTTCAAAGAAGAGTAAGTGTTTTTATGTGTGTGTGTGTAAGGAATAAGTAGTTCGATATTTCAGAAAGTGATAAATGGGCAACAATATCACAACTAAATAAAATTCTAAATTCCTAATTCGATAATCTGGAAAAATAAGGGTGTATTTGATTAGTTTTATTTTTTATTTTTAAAAAAATCAATTTTCACCCAAATTTCTACTTAGGAGTGGGCGCACGTGGTCTAGTTCCCTTCGGAATCGAACCGAATCGACTGTCGATGGAAATCTAAAAAATGGAATAATTGTTTCCATATCTAACTATAGAACCGAATCAACTAGTTCAGTTCCGTCCGGTTCGATTCTTTATACTAAAAAAATTATAAAAACAAAATATTAAACTACTTTTCAGATTAGAAGTAAATAAAATGGAGTTAAAATCACTTATCAATCTTATAATCTACAAATATATAAAATAATAAAATAATGCAACAAACAAAAATACACTGTAAGGCTCAAGAACAATTAATAAGGGCATAAAAATGATAAATTATTAATATAAACTGTAAAATCTGGATCAAAATTAATTTTGAAGAAAATTCATGCAACAATATATTAAAAAATGTATATAGTATTTATAATCAAATTACCCTCAATAATTTTCAAGGAGAAGATCTTGATTTTGATGATCGACAACTTTGAAAACAACGAAAAATTTGAATCCTTATGAAAGATTGAACTAAAAATACAATTTTTTCTATGAGATTGCATTAAATCTATGAATTTTTGTAAAGTATGTATAATATTATTTAAATTTAAATGTTGATTATCCATTAAGTTCTACGGTAAAAGAAAGAAAAAAAAAAGTGTATGGAAAATGCAATTTTAGTGTGAAATAATTTTAGAATCTAGTATTCAAATATCTAATGCATATTTCTGCAATATACAAACTAAGAGAGAAAAGAGGGAAAGACGAATTCACTATTAGTTCTTAAAGTAGTATCAAGAATTAGACCGAAATCGATCGGTTCTAAATGCATGGTCCCAAATGGATCCTTAATATAGGAATCGGAACCGAATCGACTGGTTCTAGCTGATTCTGGAAAAAAAAAATGCCCACCTATATTTATTCTTTTGGGCTGTTTGATTAACAATTTTTTTCATGAAAAATATTTTTCAAAAGTTAGTCACATAATCATGTTTTTCTCAAAAATAAGGAAAATATTTTCTTTCTGGGGGAGGGTAGGTTTTTATTATTTTAGGCAATTCGCACTTTCCAATAACTTAATTGCATAAAACTTATTTTCTTTCCATACAAATTTCATTTTTGTAATTAAACACGTCCTAAGGCTCATTCTTCAATAAATCATCGTAATTGGTCACTAGTGTAGGAGATTCTTGTAGATTAGATGAAAAAAAAATTGTAATTAAGGAGGTGCTTGATTGATATTATTGAGAAAAAAATGTATTTTAAATAGTGATATGATCAGAAATATGCGGTTAAAAAGTAAAGAAAAATTATTGATGTGATGAAAAATATTATTTTATTGAAGAATGTGTGGTTGGAAATGAGTTTTGAAAGAATGTAATTTGAAAGAATGTGTATCAATCATGGGCTAATTGAGAAAAATATTAACACTAGTTGGCTACTTTATTTTATAACGATTTTCTTGAATTATAGGTAAAAAAATTTCAATATCAAGTGGCTCAAGGACAGGGACGTGGCCGTATATTTCGTTCATCCATAAAGCAAGCGAGAATATTCTTCAGACTTCAATCTTCATCACTAAAAATGAAAGTTTGCTCGAAGAATATTTGGGAGTGGTAACATCAATCTTATTACATATCGAAATCGAATCCAGTTCGCTTTAGGTTTTTAAGGTTACATTGGCATGTTTTTTTGAAAAGTTGAAGGTCATTTTTAAAATTTGGAAGTTGAGTGCGTTTAGATAATTTAAGGAACTTTTTATCTAACTAAAACCAAAGATATTCTTATTTCTCTTTCAACAATGAAATTTGGAATATTTCCCAATTCTTAAAATAAAATAAAATAAAAAAAATTGAAAAAGGCCAAAAATAGGGAAAATTGCAGTGGTGGCCTAATTGTTTCAAAAAAATGCAAATAGATCCCAAACCTTTAAAGTTTTTTGAAAGCATCTTCCCAAACCTTTATATTTCCAAGTGGGTGAAGGACTTTTGGATGGTTTTCGTCCAAAATTCCATGAAATTTACATGTTTAGTGCACATGTCTAAGTTTTCAAAGAGCAAATGAGTACTTTTATAATTTTATTACGATGATTTCAAAATAGATTTCTTTCTATAGTTTATGGCACCCACTGTGCCCTACCGTCATCACCGTCACTGTTGAATAATTTCTTCCTCTCGCATCCCAAACCATGGTATTTTTCATTGTGATGGAAAATAACCAGGGAGATCTGTGGTTAATGCGAAAACTAGGGAAGACATTCCCTTAATTTCTCACTGGAAGGTTGGGAGCGCAAGTAGAGATGGAGATATTGGCGTGATTGCATATGGAGTAGCAGTGGTTGGGCGGGATTTGGGAAAGATGAAATTTTTCCGTTCTTTCTTTTTTTAAACTTTTTTCTTAATCCATATTTTATTGTTTTTAAGTAGAAAAATGCGGATTGAAGTTTTTGCGCTTCTATATTTCAGTAAGTCCATTTTGCACGAACTAATAACAAAATTTTGAATGTAGTCGCTCTAAGATCTTTCAGTCACATATTTATATAAATGTTTGGAAGGGCATTTCCAACCTTTAAACTATGGGACCTATTTGCATTTTTAGAAAAGGTTAGAGACCACCTGCTTCAATTTCTTGTACATCAAAATGGTACATAAACGTTTATCGAAAAATGATACGAAGGGAAAAGATTTGATGAAAAAATTGATTGTATTTTAAATTGACAAATGATAGAATATTGTGTAATATTATATAATTTATTATATAAATCTTGATATACATGTAGAAATTTTATTTGTCAAATAATTGAAAGGGAAGGAACGTAAAAGACCGTTGGATAGCAAACAGAGAATAATTGTAGGGTCCAGATTTCATGGTCCACGTTGAGGTTGTGTGTGATGGATATTATCCATGAAAAAATGTATTTTAAATAGTGATATAATAAAAAATCGTGTGGTTAAAAAATAAGAAAAATTATTGATACTATAAAAAATATTATTTTATTGAATAACGGGCTAAAAATGAATTTTGAAAGATAGAATCAAACAGGGAATCAATTAAACCCATCGATATCGCCATACCCGCTTAAAATCGAAGCTATCAGGCGAAAATATTTTATTCAGGTTCCTCTCCGTGTCGATTTCCTAGCGCGGGGGTAAAACAATCCGGGAAAGATGCAGATCTTCGTGAAAACTCTAACCGGAAAGACCATTACTCTCGAGGTTGAGAGCAGCGATACTATTGACAATGTCAAGGCCAAGATTCAGGTTTTTGATCTTGATTTTCTGTTTGTTTCCTGATTTAGTTATATTTCTTTAATTTGGGGCTTTTACTGCTTTTTTTTGTTGAGGTTTCTGTTTTTACTTTTTATTGATTTGTGGCACATATAGAACTAGGGTTTTGAATTATTGTTTCTGCTGGGGTTTTGGTTTCAATTAGGTTCTTTTCATAAGTCATTGGTCCATGTGTACAGATGCTAGGGAGCATGCCAACAAATATATGTTTTGTTTATACCATTGATCACCGTTGAATCTTGGCGGGAAATTGAAACGCTAGTACATGTATCGTTTGCCTTTTAGGTAGAAATAAAACGCCGTTGGGCTATTTCACTGTTTCATATATGTGGCATGGAAGGAGAGAATGTAGTTAAAGCACCATTAATTAACTTTTAGGTTTGTCACGACTTTTGTTATTTGTCAAATTGCATGCAGAAAACAAGTACCAAGATGATATAGTTTCCCTAATTATTCTAGGTGCCCTGATTTTGCATTGACAATTAGAAGTATAATCCAATGGAATAAGAGGAAGTGAAGATTCATTAGTTCTAGAGTCAGTGAGAACGCAGTTAACTCACATCCTCCTATTGCATTTTCAAATCTTTACTCTTTATATTGTAAAAATCCCCAGTTCTTCTCCCTTGAATAAAAGAACAAAAGAAAAATGATAATTCTGCCTCTAAAACTATATTGATTTGAAGCCACTGGGAAAACTGACTCGACTTACTCTGAACTATAAAAAAGTTGGTTGAATTGTTACGATTAAATCTCTCTGGTTCATTGAACTTGGAAATTAGAATACTTCAATAATTGCAAAAACATGTTCTGAGCATGGCTTGTATGTGTATGTACAAGAAATGGGTGGTTTTAGTTTTTCATTTTTATATAATCGTGATCATCTACATTATATACTATTGTTTGTGCTGGAAAGTGTTGTCTAAATTTTAGTAAGCTGCAGTTAGTATTTATAATCCGATACCGAGAGCAGTGTTGACTCACTAAAATGTTCGATAATGATTTTGAATTTCTTCATTTTGGTAATTATTACGAATTTAAGCTAGCATGACAATAATACCAGGACAAAGAAGGTATACCTCCTGATCAGCAGAGGCTTATATTTGCTGGTAAGCAATTGGAAGATGGCCGGACCTTAGCAGATTACAATATCCAAAAGGAATCAACACTTCATCTTGTTTTGAGGCTTAGGGGAGGAACTATGATCAAGGTGAAGACACTCACAGGAAAAGAAATTGAAATCGATATTGAGCCAACTGATACTATTGAACGTATCAAGGAGCGGGTTGAGGAGAAAGAAGGAATTCCACCAGTCCAACAAAGGTTTTGTGATGAGCTTTTCTTTAATCATCTTATCTTATGCCTGCCAATTTTGTTTGTTTCTGAAACAGCTCATGCTGAGTTCTTAAACTTGTGAATTTTTACCCAATGTCACTTGTCCATGTGATACAATTTTCGATTCAACTTGTTAAATTCTTTGGATTAAGATTATGTAACACTTCTCTAGAATTTATTTCTTCTTACTTTAGTAATTTATTGAACCTTCAGTGCTGCTGCTTGCTTCATAATAGACTCTGTGTTCGGGAACCCATTGTTTCCATTTCTTCTCACTCGTTCACCGCCACAAACATGCTAATGATGTGCTTGCAAATTTGTATGTGCACATAGCTTAAACCTGTATAAGCTTCGTGCTAATACTCAAATGGTTCTCAGCTCAGGCAACATTGCTGATTCTTTTTTCTTTTGGTATGAGTAACAGCACTCATCATCAACAGCAGCAATCTAAATGGATCTAATTCCATTTCCTTTCAAAACCTAATTTTTAGAGGGTAATTTAAACTTGCTAATGAATTATGGAAAGAGCAAGAAAATTGAACTAGAGCTACGATGCAAGTGCTCTGGTGGAAATAGAATGAAACAAACTTTTCGTTAGATACATTAGTATTAAGAAACGTATGAATGAGGGATATAGTAATAGGAATTTCCCATTTAGATAGGCTTGTATCAATGTCATACTCTAAGCCCTCATTATTTTGCTTTTGACATTTATGAGCTTAGGAAATTCAAGATAAGGTCCCTTGATAAATGTTATTGGCTTATGATATAGTTCTACTTGATAAGAGTAGGAGGAGAGTAAATAATAAGTTTAAAGAAATACTTTGACATCCAAGGGTTCTGAGTTAAGCAAAAGTATGACACGATATATGGAATGTTTTTTAATCATCATAGGAACAAGTTCGACAGGGGGTTAAATGTAGGATCATGTTATCTAAAAGAGCTTTGGCTTTTGTTTAAGTTTGATTTTTATTAAGGTTTAGGATGGGACCAGGTTATAATGCATGGGTCTAAGGGGAGTGGACAACATGGGAAAGGTTTTATAGATTTTGTGATTGGAAGCTTCCTACCATAAAGTTTTATAGAACTGTTATAACAACAGCAGCTAACTTTTGTTGTAGTGACTGTTGAGACATTTAAATAATGAAAAAACTATACGTTATAGGCAGCATGAACGAGGATGTTAAAGATAGTTGTACAGTTACATAGAATATATAAAATAAGAAAAAACAATATATGCAGGAAGTAATGCGGTGTCAGTTGATGTTAAACTAAGAGTAAGATATTTAGGTGTTGACACCTGTATTATGATGACCAGATTTAAGAGAACAAGTTAATTTTTTTTTATGATAACCGTGGGTGTTTAGGCCAACTTGCGCGCATCTCGACTAATTCCACAAAGCCTTGAGATTTACTGCTGGGTACTTACCTCAGTTAATAAGAGTACATAGACCAAAATTAACTTGTTATGAGGCAGTGATAAAAGATTTGATTTCATTTGATCCGTCAAAAGAGATAGCTTTTGATTGAATTTAATGACATAAGGATGAATTCAATTGATCTGTGTAACAAGGATAAAACTAATGTTATTAATATTAATTTGATCTTCATCCACGCACCATGCATATCCATTTCTTACAAATAGCAGAACCAAAAAGGAAACCATTGACACAAAATGGTTAAGAGTGATATCATGGTGGTAGAGTTGCCAGAGCCATGGGAAGGACCATGTTTTGCAGGAGAAACAGAGAGTCAGGAGACAGAATTCAGTGAACGTGAGACCATGTCATTTTTAACAATTATACTGTTAGGGGAACAACTGTCTACTGAAGAAAATTTCCTCTGGCCTTGAGAAATTAGATCCAGCATTATAATCAGCCATTTTATAACATATAAACACGATTTCTTGTGGTGTAGCCTCTAGACTTTGTTGTTTTACTTTGATTACAGGGGTCATAATTGTTGGTTGAAAAATAAAGGTACAAATTATTCTGAGAAATGTGATGGGAAATTTTTTTTTATTGCAGGCTCATTTATGCTGGCAAGCAGCTTGCAGATGACAAAACTGCTAAAGATTACAACATTGAGGGTGGCTCTGTTCTTCACCTGGTCCTTGCTCTGAGGGGTGGTGGTCTTTAGATAGCTCTATTATATGCTTGGAATTTGCAATGAAGCACGAGCTTTTTTTAATTTGCCTCTAGACGTACAATCTTATTTCCTATAAGCAGCCTCATGCTTTCTTTGTTCTTGCAATGACTGTGTTTGAGATGATACTTCGAATTAATGAATCCGTAATCATGGCTGTTGAATTGGACCATGGTTATTGTTTACCTGTAAGCAGTATGCTTCAACTGTCTTCTCCATGCTTTACTTTTGGTTGTGTTGCCCTATGGGGGCTTATTCTATTGCAGGCTAATTTATGCTGGCAAGTGGCATGCATAACACAAGTCACAAAACTACAAAAGATCACAACATTCGGGTTGCTTCGTTATTCACCCGGGTCTTGCTCTGAGTTGCGGTATAACCTATTTGTACTCTGCTTACATTTATATGCCTGCAAAGAAACGAGAAAGCTTGTGGCTAAACATAAGTTTTGTTAATTTGCCCCCAGATGTTATTTCCTACGGTCGGCCTCTTGCAAACCGGGTTATCACAACAGCATTTTAGTCGAGTGCATGACAATAGGTCTGTTTTAGTTATCCTTATTCTACATTCTTATTCAATTTCTTGCTAATAGAACAATTGCATTCTTCAGGAAGCTGGATACGATGTCAATAACATCGGTCTGGACGGTCAGCATAAATAGAAAGTTTACATTTTGTCAAGAAATTTGGCAGGATATTGTTGAATTTGGGACGACTAAATACTCACGAGGTTAAAAAATTGTCTCCTCAGCTACTGTGTTGAAAAGCATAGCATCTTTAGAAAGTCATTTTGAACCGTTGGACGGCTAATCTAGAATTGCATTTTTTAACGGTACTCCCACGTACCTTGTCGTCTTCAGCTGTTCATTTTCACTTGTCCTTTCAACAGTCCTACCAACCTAAAAGGTTAAAAATCTACCCACCAAAGTATTCTTTGATCGTGGGTTGACAATAGGCTCGTTCAAATTTGCTGGTCTCTATAATAAAAGCATTTTTATGATGGGGGAAGGATGAATTATGTTACGTCTCATAGGATGAGACTAATTATTGACCACTTTGATAGTCCAAGTCTAGCTAACCAAGATGGAGGTGAATTGATTTTTAAAACTTTTTCGAAGAATTAACTTTAAATCAAACATGTAATAACTAGATAGATTGATTCAAATAACAAACACAATAATGAAGCAATAAGTGAAGAGGGATATAGAGTACAAACGATATAATTATGGAGGCTCGACCCAACACAATGATCTACGTCTTCCGTTACGAAGCTCTCCGGCACGAACAATGTCAATTTCACTAAATTGATTGACTTGTGGTGCAATCTAACCCTTTACAATACTTTCGGTGACTTAAAAGCAAGGAGCACCGATCGTTTTACAACGTTGAGCTTTTCGGGACCTCAACACGACCCACAATTCAAGTAAGTTTACAAATGAAATCTTCACTTCTTAATAAATGATGATTCCAAAGTTGAGTACAAGAAGAGAAGTGGGCTAACACTTTAATAGATGACGATGAATGAAATTTAAGTGTTAGGTGTGGAAGTCTTTGATGTATGTAATGATTTTTAAGAATTAATTTGATCAAAGACTTTTCAGTTGCAAAATGATTTGATAATGAGTGATATGAGAAATCGATAGAAAGTTTGCTCAAAGGAATATCAATTGAATGCTTAAAAGTTCACTTTATAGATGGTAGGTAAGTTGGTATTTATAGCAGTTGAAAATGCCAACTTTTCTGCCAAACCGGACGACCCGTCCGGACGTCCGGTTCAGATCCGGACGACCCCAGAAAAATAGCCGTTTGAAACTTGTCAGAACGGTCGAAAATTCAACCGTTGTTGGCGAACCGGACGTCCGGATGACCAAAGTTTTCTGGGTCAACATTTTGTTTTTGTTTGCAGCCAGCAAATATTTTGCATGACATTTTTACTAGATATTTTAAGTGATGTTTAATAGTATTCAAGATTAGGTTGAAAATCTTACATTTGAGAAATAATTTTTGTGCAAACGTTTTTTAATGACGTGAATTTTTATCGTGAATAAGAATTTCGTCACTTGAGCTTTCAATGTGTCATTGTCAAGAATTAAAGTGTTTTACCTTTACAAACGAGCTAAAAAACATCTAGTTCCAATGTCTTCGATTAATTTGGCGCATGTGCTCGATTTGTTGCTTGATTTTGAAATGTCGCAAAGTTTTTCTTCATGAGTGCTTGATCAATCTTTATCTTGAGCTTTCTATCTTGGGCTTCCTTGATCGACAACATTTCGTCCAATTGTTTTGTCTTACATTTGGGAACATGTAACATTTTGAAAATTAGAATTAGAGATAAACATAATTTATTTGTTATAATCAAAACATAAGATTAAACCACAGGTCAACACACTTGCCAGTTGGTAACAAGCCACTTCAGGTCCATAATCCACATCACTTGCTTATTTGGCTTAATCGAGGCCATCAAAGAGGAAGTCAAAGTGAAGCCTTCACCTTAGTCGAGGAGTCATGTTGAGGCCAAACCCTCATGGCCAAGGCTGGTGTAACGATTTATTGCAACTCATTTTTGAAGCGATGAGTCTTTAATTCCACAAGGTATCGTCCACAGCTTTTTCTCATCTTTGAGATCGTTCGTACAATTGATTGGTGTGATCTCTTTACAGCAGACGTTATTTAGTCAACTTATTAGTTTACTTTTTCTTTTGTCAGATCTAGGCTATAATATGTTTATTTTTCAGAATTATTAAATCCCACCTGAATCTAGAATTGCAGAAGTGACACCTATGAGGATGATGTATCGACCCTTGAGATAAGGAGACATGTATTCATCCAATGGTAACTACTTCGCATCTTCTAATATAAAAGCCCACATTTAATGTCATTTACAAGTAATGCTATTTTATACTCTCAACTTATAACTTAGCTTATTATTTCCTCTCTACAACTCGGTATTCGTACGTATCCTTATGCCTCATGTCTCTTGTCCATCCCACATCCAAATATACACGTCTACATTTAACTGACTTGATTGTCAGAGTGTTCTCGATTGTCTCACGGCCACAAGATAAGGTTATGTGCTTCTAATGATTTGTCCAAGTATTCTAGTCTTATGCATGAATATGAGTGGAATAGAAATTTGTTGGTCACACTATCCAGCCGAAAACCAAGTTCAACAAATTATATTGATTTGAAAAATGAAAAACACACCAACGCATGATTTGGCATAAGAGTATATGGCTTACACAAGTTGGTATGTGTCTTGTGCATCCCAATGGTCTAATAAATTAGAGAAATGCTATTCAGCCTTACTGTGATTGCAATTCCAGTATAGGTAGCGATAGATGATATGCTAAATGAAATGTGAAATTAAAGATGTTTGGACGGGGTTGCAACCCCAATGTAACTATCAATGTTTTGAAAATCGATCCGGACATCGACTCGAAAAAGGTGAAGGTTGAAGGGTCAAAAGATTCAATCAGGGTCAAACCGAAAGCAATAAATAAATACATACAAACAATAAAATACTATGAAATCAATAATTTTTTTTATTTTCATATTAATAATTCAAAGTAAATATATATTTGTTAATGAAATTCATTATCAAGTGTACTTTAAGTTACATTTGAAAATTAAATAAATGAAAAGATAGAAGTGGATATTTTAACCTTTTTTTGCTATATCACTATTTCACATTGAAAGTTTATGAAAACACTTGAAAGAAGTGGATCTATAATACTACTATCCCACATTGAAAGTTTATGAATTTGAGAGAAGTGCATCTATAAAAGTAGCATGTAATTCAAAATTCATCTATGTGCCTTTGATAATAATAGTGTATGGTAAAATAGTTAAAAAAATTTATATTAAAAATTAGTAAAACTGCCAGCAGATCACCGGTTCACGATCAAACCGATCTCTTCCACAAGTTTTGAGTTGTTTTTATGCTAGTCTGTCAACCGAATACTGCATGAGGCCCATTAATAAAAAAAAAGTTAAAATTTTTTCTATTAAAAATTAATAAAACTGCCAACAGATTACCGGTTCACAGTCAAACTGATCTCTTCAACGAGTTTTGAGCTGTTTTTGTGCTAGTCGGTTGATCGGACATGATTGACATGGTTTTGGATCTAGTTTCCCGTTGAACTGGCTGTGCCGGTTTTGATAACATTGGAGGCTACACTGTTCAGTCCTATTCCAAAAAAAAAAAAAGAAAAAACAATTTCCACGCACAAAAGGCATGTTTTAGGCAAAGAAATTCAAAGACTCCCGTGTGCTTAAAGCAAAGTATTGGAAAATCTTTTGTGAAAGGCATGGGGCATTAGGTTACTTGTACATAAGCCACACGTCATGCATACATACATACATACATGCACCATTTTCTAATTGACTTGTTTTAGTCATAAAATGTCATACAAAGTTAGTGAAAAAAAATTGTTCGCTTCCCTAACTCAAGACTTGGGGGAGATAGAAAGTTACGTGTATTTATATTTTATAATCAATGAAGCCGTGTGCTTGCACGGCACGATTTTAATTTACATTCCACTTGCTTCTCTTAAATAAATAAGATATTACGTATTTATAGTAATTTTCTTTTTGACTTAGTACAATTATTTGGCCATCATACCAAATAATTCCCCAATTATGAAATTATACTATTCATTTGGAAAAAAATTATGATTGTGATCTCTCATAAAAATCCAACCTTGTGGCACTATCCGTTGACTGGCCTCGCGAGATCATTTTTGTCTACGTAACATGGATCTCTACAATCTTTTACATAGCATGGTTATGAGTGTTTAACCTTCAAAATTGAGATTCTGAACCCTCGACCTAAATTTATCCTAACGTGATTGAAACTGCCAATGCACACTGAAAGACAAATGTGACTTTCGATTGAACTGTAGGGAAACATAAAATGTTTCGACTATTTAACACTTTAACTTTAAACCACGTTGACGATTTTGTTTACGGATTTAAGTAGATTGGAAATTCTCATGTCTACTTTTAGAAGTTGAAGACTCGTAATCGCATTATGTAAAAGGTTATGGAGAGAAGCCTTAATTTATCTTATTTTTATGTTAAATTAAATGTATCAGTATCACCAGGCTGAAAACACCCTGCCACTCTGCAATAAGATATCAACAATCTTTTTATTTTTTTTTTATTTTTTTCCCAGTTTAACACGGAATCATGCTGCCTTAAAATTTATGATTTATAGAATAATGTTTATTTTTTTGCATAATGCACTTTAAAGTACGAAGTACGATGTATTATATATTCCTTAAAATTTAATCCAAGATTCTGCTAAATACTGTTAATCTCATAATCATCAATAAAAATGCGTTGCTTCACTTAATCTGGAGACATAATTTCTACTATAATTAACTTCTGTAATATCTAAGATGATTAAAGGATGCATTTAGTGTGTGAAGAAACAAAAAGCCATAGCCAAAAAATAGAGAATTTATTAGAACCCAATACTTAGCCCATATTTGACAACCTTTATATAGGGAAAATAGAGTTTTGAACAGTGATTTCCAGGAGAATGTGTGGTTAAAAAATAGGAAAAAAATTTGGGTTACGTGCAGAATATTTTATTGTGTGAATATTGTTGAAAACGAGCATGTACAAAAAAAAAAAAGGAGTTTGAAAATAATGATTGACAAATAGGGTATTATTCTGCTCAGGTCGAGCCAATCCGAGTTCACTTGATATGATTGCGGATATTATTGTTCAAGGATTACGAAATCTCCATTATTCCTCGAGCATCTTTTCGGAAAAAATAGAGGTAAACTTGCCTTTTAATCCTCAAAACCTACTTTTTAGTCCAACGTAGACTAGTCTTATGTAAATGTACCAACTAGATGTGACTTATTGTTGTCTTAACACAGCTTAATTTCTTTTCTTTTTCTTTTTTTAATTGCAATTTAAATGAGTTTTACGTGTACTGATTTGAAACATACTGTAAATGAGGCCAGATCTTCTCAAATTAACGGTTGAAATGAAGTGCTATGTTGACTACGTAAATGCTGTACAAATAGTCAATTGTTATTAATTAGGAATCAAATGCTGACATTAATTTATTACCAATGATATGATTTCTACTGTTTTTATTACTTGCTGAATTTTTTTTTATGGATTTTCCATACAATAATGATCGTATTTGTTTTCCCATTAAGTAGGTTTATTACTTACCAAGCAAGCACATAGTTGGACTCTTTAATACTGTTGCCTAGCATATATTCATGGCATGCTACTCGTTATCTCTAATAAACCTATATATAGGCAGCAGGTGAAGTGAGAAAGAAACCACCATGTAAGGACACACACAGCATCCTAATATCCTAAACAGTTTTCATCGGCCGATAAGAAATGGGTAGAGGTCGTGCCCCTTGCTGCGATAAAACCAAGGTGAAAAGGGGACCATGGAGCCCCGCGGAGGATTTGAGGCTTACGAGTTTTATTCAGAAGCACGGACATAGCAATTGGCGATCGCTCCCTAAAGAAGCCGGTATCTTTCTCTCTTTCTCTATTGGTGTTCGTGTTTATGTTACTTAAGCAGGAGGGTTGTGTTGGTTTCATCAGAAATTTGCCTCCTCCTATCTGTTTCGATCTTATTCTTACAAGTTTCAAGAATTAATCTGAATAATATTCTACTGATTCAATGTACTATTCATGAGATTAGATCTTTACCGGTACAAGTTAGTGAAAGAATTATTAGTCTTCAAAGTTAGCGAAACAAAATCAACTTCTGGTAAGTTTATGTCGTTTGGTACCTACATGAAAATGAAGTTTATCCTTACACCAGCTGTCTAGAATCTTGCTGTATGTTTTTTCCTTTTTCTTTTGTAAAAGATAACAAATCGATTTTCCTTGTGTTCGGGATCATTTTTCATATTCTTCACGTCGCACCTATATATTTTGGTGCGGCATCTGTAATATTTAAAACTTTACTAATGCGATAGACGAAGCTATAAATTCAGTTAATTCTTTTCCTATTGTTGACTATCGTGTAGTTTCAAATACATTCTGAGTTCGATTCTGAGTTCGAATTACCTTTTTTTTTTTTTTGTGATTTTTATAAAATTCATCGGCTTTTGTCTTCTTTGCAGGACTATTGCGATGTGGAAAGAGTTGTCGTTTGAGGTGGATCAATTACCTAAGACCTGACGTAAAACGAGGAAACTTCACACCTGAGGAAGAGGAAACCATAATCAAACTGCACAATTCTTTTGGAAACAAGTATGACAGCAACTTATTAACTTATATTAATTTCTTTGACATTTTACTTAATTTGAATACGTATTGACTTATTATAGATTATCTTCAATTTCTTGGATTATAGTAATTATTTAATTGTAATATGTAGGTGGTCAAAGATTGCTTCTCATTTGCCAGGAAGAACTGATAATGAGATTAAAAATGTGTGGAATACATACCTGAAGAAAAGATTAAGTAGGAAAACTGAAGCCAGTGATTCTCCAATGGATTATTCTGATTCTCCATCTAGTCCATCAAGTTCAATTACATCAAATGAAGATCAAATCATGGAAATGACAGATCAAACGGTTCAAGAACCAAAACTTAATGAGAAACCCGAGTTCCTAAAAGTAATGTCGAAACATCCTAGTGATGAACCAAAAGAAACTGCGAGTTATGATTCTTCTACATCTTCGTATGCATCAAATTTCTGTAACGTTAGCGGGGCGATTGTTACAAGGCCGGAGGAGAGAAAGGGGTTAACTACTTCAGATGAAAAAAATGAAATCCCTTTTGAGTCGGATATTGACTTTTGGAACTTGTTGGATACATTGGATCCTTATCATACTACTAACTCGGAACAAAATGAATATGAAAATTCAAATGCCGCGGCAAAACTAGAGAATGAAAATGAATGCAAGGAGTGGTTAAGATACTTGGAGAATGAACTTGGACTAACTGGAGGAAATGGTAGTGACAATCTGCCAAATACAGAGCATACAACAAGTTTACACCAGGAGATATACTTTGAACCAGAAGTAGATTATTTTCCCATATGGCCTTCTTCACCTCAAAATTTTGGCATCTAGAGTCAACAAAGTGGGGTACTTTTAGAAGCGTGTCAAAATTTTTGTACTCAATACATAATGTTAGGTGTAAAAAGTCCAGCAGATTCAAGTTTCTGCTTATATTTATGTCCTCCAGAAATAAAATAATAACAAAATATTATCTAAATTATCCAAATGTTGACTGCCAAAACTAGTTAGTTAAAAATTAATGTTTATTATGTGCATTGTGCCCCACATTTTAGAAAATGAGAACAAAGAATTAGGAAAGTACAAACCATGGTAGGTATACATTACAGTTGACAGGTTTACATAGTTAGAGTGTATTTGATGGATATTATTGAGGAAATAATGTATTTTAAATAGTGATACGATGAGAAATATGTGGTTAAAAAGTAAAGAAAAGTTATTGATGTAATGAAAAATATTATTTTATTGAAGAATATGTGGTTGAAAATGAGCTTTAAAAGGATGTGTACCAAACAGGAGCTTCAAGTTTAACATCCATTGGCATTTTGACAAGCGACACAACATCAAATCAATAATCGCCACATGTACGCTATGTAGGGCAACCAGAAACCTCCAAATTTGACATTTTGTGGTGTTTCGCATATTCATGATGAGATCTTTGGTGTATATTATTTGTTGTTGATTTAGTTCATGTTGACTTTAAGAGGATTAGTTTGAAATCTAAAGGTTCAAAGCTAACTAAAGTAACACGAAATATACGAGGAATATTATTATTGTTGTCACAATCTCCGTAAGAATGAGTGATGGTAGCGTCATTCTATAGCATTGTTTTTATCCTAATTAAAGAGTTAATTAATCTTTTTAGTAATTTGAATGGTAGGTATACAAGGGTAATATTAAGATGTCCATAATGTAGATGCTAAGTTGAATGTATAGTTGTTGTTTTTTGAGTATAATTTTTTCACTCAGACAATTTGAAGATACTTACATTTGTAAATTTATCATAATGAATTTGAACAACGTAATAAGATGATCATCATGATCAGAATATCAATTAGAACCTACCGACTTCATGATATGTCCTTAATACTAATTTGCTCTCTTCTATGGTGTTTAAAGGCGTTCAGTAATTGTGTCACAAGATAGAATGAATTTCATCTCTTGTGGAAGTAGCATAACAATTAGTAGGAGCTCTAACGAACTCAATAAAATATTTTCGTAACCATTTGTAACCATTCGAACATTCTATAAGCCTTTTCAAAAAAAGTGGTGACAATTCGTACAACCCTCCAAACGAAAAAAAAACAGACAACTCTATTCGAAATGAAACACTATGTCTGTTATAGTTTGTTAACATCGTCTGTTCTGTCGGCTAACAAACGTTTGTTACAAAAAAAATAGAAGCGGTCACAATAGAAAAATATGTGGATACAAGTCAACAGTAAAATTTTAAAATATTGTTAAAAATAATTTCACTAAATATCCGAAAATTTGATTAATTGTAATTTGATCAAAAAATTTAAGTAATATTTGTTCAAAAAGATATATAAAAGACAATGACCTACTCATACCCGCACACGAATCGAACTAGATAGGATCCAAATCTCGTGGCGCGGGTGTGGATTTAGGACTGAACTCAAACTAATAGGATCTAGGTCTCCCCCTTCCAATAACTATTGGTACTTCTTGGAGTCCAAACCCAATTATCAATCTTCTAATATATAAATCAAACAAATGTTCCTAAAGTTTTCTACGTGGGATAAGTTCAACAAATCCAATGAACTTTATTTTTCAAGTTTTAAGTAGGTAATTTAGACTTAAATATTTCATTCAATTCTAAATGATTTTCGATAAATAAATATATCACGTTAATCACCTTACGATATAGAAGGTGAATTTGTTTGGTTCCGTTAATATTGGAGTACGAGTCCCACTAAAATTGGAGCTCAAACTTGACCCATTTCACTAATTTATTAACCATTTACAACACTAGTAAATTAACAACATTAGAATTGAGAATATATGTAAAAAGAGGAAAAGAAAGAAGTTGGCTGCAATAGATCTTCCACTAGAGAAACTGGTCAAAAATAAAGTTCATAAATTTCTTCTTTTTTGTAATTTTATCTATTATGGTCCATATTCTCGATCTGATTATGAGGCAAATTGAGAATCTTGATCTAAATCTAGGCCCTCGATTAGAATCCGATCTCTATTTTTGGGTCGGTAGTGTTGATTTTGGTTGAGTATATCTACTCATGTTGAGAAAAATACGAATGAAAAATAATTTACTGACCAAAGAAAAATAATCTAATCGCAATTGAGAATATCTCGATTAGAACCCGGATTTCAAATCTAAAAGCCCATAAAAAGTGTATTTGTTAATATAAAGTGGTTCTACTCTCGACAAGCATTTTGCATTTCTATTCAAAAGGGTGTCTTCTTACTAACGAAAGAGATAGAAGATAGAAAAGAGTGTGATACTATTAAAATGTGGTATCAATATTTTTAGCCTTAGGAAATATGGGAACGAAATACAAATGACAAAATTCAGATATATTTGCATAAAATCATTTTTTTTCAAACATTTAATGCTATTTGTGTCAGTTTTTGGCATAAAAAGGAGAAAGGGAATACGAGGCCCAATTTCTGAGCTTCCCGGATCCTATCTCGATCCAAGTACCTATTCAATCGAATCCAATCCAATATGTGTTATATTGACGAACGTACCCTTAAACTTTTTATAAATGACTTTTGAGCCACCACTGCAATTTTTGCGATTCTTCGAGGGTCTTCAATTCCTCTATTTTTTCAATACCCATATCGTCGTTTATTTACATTTTACTGAATTGTTCATACTGTGATTCAATGGGGGAGATGGAAGCATTCAGAGGAAAGTTGAAAGCAATCACAGGTGGAGTAGAAGAAGAAGAAGAAAATATGAAAGACAGCAATATATTTTCTGAACTGAAACACTACTGTATACAATTACTTGACGTCCTTCAAAATCCAAATAAAATACCCTCTTCTACTTTCTCTCAACTCCTCCACCTTCTTCAAGGATCACCCCCTGATTCCCTCCAGCCTTTCTTCGAGTAAGTTTTTTATTTTATTTTATTATTATTATTTTTTTTGTATTGTTTGGGGTTTATTGTGTATATGTGTTATTATTATGATTCCTGGGTTTGTTTCTTGAGAGTTAATTTGCCTTTAAGGTTCCTAGTTAATGAAAGATTGTAACAGAAAAAATGAATTTTTATCTACTTGAGTTTGTTTATAATTGGAGGGACTTGTTCTTATTGGGGTAAAGAGAACGGAATGACGAGTAACAAGAAAGTGAAATGAGTTTACATTGATGAATCATTGTAGCATACTGGAGTTTGGTATTTTAGTTTAGGAAAAAAATTCAAACTTGAGGGTGATCTTTTATGAATCTAGCATCGGAGTTCTAATCTTTTGTCACTCTGTGGGAATGCTGTGAGTTTGGGAGTTGGGGATAGAGTTGGTTGGTGGCAAGAGTTGTTGCCATTGCAATGATGGTGGTGGAGCACGTGATCACAGTCAATGTAGGGAGAGAGCAAAGAGCTAGACAAACCAAATGATGCCGCATGAAGCTAAAGTTGGATGTCTGAAAATTAAATAAGTGGAAACTGGATGATGATGGCAATGCTGCTGCTCATTAGAATTTCAAGTGGAGATTACAATGTTATTATGCACTTGTCATCTTTGAAATTTTGAAGTTGTTATAACCTAGTTGAATGGTTATCGAGCATTTTGTTCATGGGAAGCTTACAATTTATGTTCACTGTTTATCTTCGGAGGTTTGTTTTACAGTAACCTCTCTCCAAACATGTCAAGTGCCGAATTGGACCTTAATATGGCCTTTCATTCCGGTTGCTTTCTTTTGACTAGGTCTTGCAATCTTGATATTTTGATTTGTCTTTAAACTGGAGTTCTATACGAACTCCTCAAAATAAGGCCTTAGTAATCATTTTTTGATGCGTAAGAAATGTTTGATAGATTGATAGACCATGGGGGATGGGTGTGTTGTAGGACTGCTGTTGATGAAGAGATATTTCTAGTAATTAGAATGTGAGTAATTCTGGAGAAGAAATAGAATGAATGAGAATCGCTGGATTTAAAGTTTTGATATCCCATGAAATAATGATTACTAAATGGTGTGTGTTACATGATCTTGGATTATTGGATATAGGCAGTGTTAGTGTGTGCTTCTCTTTTTAGATGTGAAATAAATGAAAAAAGAAATTCCGCAAGGAACTGAAAGCTAGTTTCCGGAATTTAATTCGTCTGTTCGATGGGTCTGAGAAGAGACATATTTTGCAAGGAACTGTTAGCTTATTTATTTTTTAATTTAATAACACAATTCAGAATTCACCACATTTTTTTACATTCTGTATTCAACTGTCGATTGCTTAATATGGGCAGATTTCTTATTAATGTTGTCAGCTATACTTTGTTTCCATTGCTGCTTTTGCTAGATGCAGCAGTGAATTGCAGATCTTCACAGAATGCCAACTCCGAAAATGAATTGCTGTCATTTCATGCCTTAGAGAAACCACACAATGTGAGTGATGCTGTGGCAGAAGCCACACTTCTTTGTTTGGAGGAACTCCTGAAGAAATGCCGTTTAGGATCTGTTGATCAGGTACTAATAACTTAAAGGAGCGGTCAATTGATTTATGTGGTTTGACCCTTTTCAGAATTCAATTGGACAGTTCATTACCCAATCAATTGTTGTGGATAATAGTTCTTTCTCGATTTGCATTGATCTATGCAGTGATTTTATTTATTTATTTTTTTTGTAGTGGTTGATTCTTGTTCACATTTTTTTTTTGCCTTTTGCTCTTGGTTCCATATTTTTTTTCTCTGATTTTGAAAGTCTTTCGCTCGTAGCTTTATCTTTTGTTTCACATAGTGGACTTTTGTAATCATAGCTTTATTTCAATATTTAACTTTTTCTGGATTATTTTTGACTCATTGGAGTTGCAAATGTAAGTAAATGCTATCTTTTCATCTTTATTATAGTTCTGTTGAACACTACTTAACTGTGTCTAACTAGTGGCTGAGATTTCCTCTTATTCGATTCATGATGGGATGAAAAATTAAGGAAATTAGGGGCATTTGCTTTAGTAATATAACAATAATTATTCCTCTGAGGATAACAAACTTAATTTCTCTGTTGTTTATGAATCAGAATATGTTCATGTTGTATTTAAAAGGTGTTTTTTAGACTTAAGCACCTAAATGTTTTGTGTGCAGATGGTTGTGATACTGAAAAAATTGACTCATGGGGCATTGCTCTCTCCGTCTGAGGCTTCAGAAGAGTTTCGTGAAGGAGTAATAAGGTGTTTCAATGGTCTGTTGCTTAATCTCCATTCTTGTTCTGATGAGTCCTGTCCATGCAAACAAATTGGTGGTTGCCCCACTCTTCTAGGTAGAAAAGATGTTCAGTTTTCATGTGCTCAGGTCTCAAAATATGATTTAGTTCCAGAACAATGTTTATTAGCATTTCTTCAATCTGAACCCGCTTCAGCCATCGTTGGTCACTGGCTTTCACTTTTGCTCAAGGCATGTAATTCTGTCCTTCCATAGATAAATATTCTTTCCTGAGAAACTTGTACCACAGTATGTTAACTCATTTTCCTCTCCTATCACGTAGTAACTTACTCCAAAAAATTGACTTTCAAAATGTGTGAAGGCTGCAGATGTTGAGGCCACACGAGGACATCGTGGCAGTTCAAAGCTTCGTGTAGAAACCTTCATTGCATTACGAGTGCTTGTTGCAAAGGTGCTGTCATTTTCTTTCATCTTCTTGTGCAGACCTCAGTTATTATAAGTCATGAAAACTTTGGTAGCATTAAGGAAAATGATAAATTGACTCCTTTTATTGGTTGGCTTTTCTTTCCACGGGTGCTTTTCCTTATTATGTCTTTCTTCCGCACAGCATCTTAAATATGCTTTATAATTCTAATTCTTGATTTAATTTATAAATTTAAGATATTTACATATCATGTGGAATTACCTGCCAATGGGACAAACATTCTTAACAGAATCATTTATTTGTAAGATTCATAGAACATGCAAAAAATAAAGAAAAAGTTCATTTTATGATGGGACATTTCCTGCCGGTCTTGCAACAATCATGCATCTCGAGATCTGTCTACTTGTACATTATTTTTTGTACAGGTTGATCAAGCAGAAAGTTACATTTTATATGCTTCCATGAGTGATGAAGCAGAAACATTTCTTTGTGGCCTGGTGTTCAAGTATTTACATATCATGGGATATGGAAATTGGAATTTGATTCATAAATTTACGGGAAATCTGCAGGTTGGTTCTGCAGATGCATTGGCTTTCTATTTACCAGGCGTTGTCAGTCAGATTGGGAAAGTGTTGCACGTATCGAAATCTATGATTAGTGGGGCAGCTGGAAGTACGGAAGCCTTGGATCATGCAATTAGAGGCTTTGCAGAATATCTTATCATAGTTCTCGAGGATAATGTGAATATATCTAGTCTTGGTGTCATTGCGAATGATGGCTGTGGCCTTTCTTCAAGGGAAGAGAAATCATATGCATCATTGCTGGAGGAACTCCGTCACCTGCCTGTTAAAAATCAAGGTGAGGAAGAAATTACTGCTAAAGATTTGACGAAATCTGTAGAAGGGGGCATTACAGTACCTGGCTTCAGAGAGAAGGCTCATGGTGATTCTGATAGAAAGGTTGGATCATTGCGTGTTAAGCGCACGAGAGAGTGGATCGCTAACACTTCTGCTCATGTTGATAAACTTTTGTCTGCAACTTTTCCCCATGTAGGTTTATCACAGTTGTGATTCCACAGTTCTCTGCTTCAGGCTGAACTTTAATTGTTGAAAAATCTAATTCTTCTTGCATCTTTCAGCTTTGTGTTCATCCAACCAAAAGAGTGAGACAGGGACTTCTGGCCACTGTGCAGGCACTCTTATCAAAATGCATTTACACACTAAAGGAAAGCAGATTGATGCTTTTGGTGAGCTTGCAACTATATCTGTAACTTATGCAATTGAGTTCCTTTAGAGTCTGTGGTGATGTGCCTTTGCTTACTGCTTTACGTCAGCATAATTTGGAACTTTTGAAAATGGATCTTGTTGTCACTTATTAGCTTTGGCTGATTTAGTTCCCTTTCCATCATCCTTTAATCCTGGATGAGAAGAGTATTTGTTCTTTGTATATGTTGGAGTAATACAGAGAACAGAATCATCTCTGTCCTCTACCCTCTGCACTTCATTTATACTGGCAACTTCTCCCACCTTTTCTCCTGATATTACTATGACCCCGTAACAATGAATGACTTAATTTATACATAAGGAAACTGTAAATCTGGGAGCTATTTTAGTATCAAGAAGATGCTCTAGTGCTTCTGTCTCTCGCGGGTGCTTTCAAATTTAACTCCTGCTTGCCATAATGATTCATGTTCTAAAGTTGCAACATTTGACAGCATCCTAAATAGGGTGAATGTTGGTTGATATGGAGTACTGTCCAATCTCACATTCTGTGACAAAGGGTCGGTTTTCCAAAACCTCTCTTTCCTGCCAAGTCACATAGACCAAGTGCAACTTGGAATTTCATTAATTTTCTTCTATCTAGATGACAAAAGGGTCTGTTGGTGTCTCTTACCTCTCTCTTAGCCTGACCTCGTAATTGATGTTCTGGATTATGAGATGCTTCAGAGTGCTATGATATTTGGTTGACCTATAGTTATATGTAAGTTGTCTGTAGCTTAAATTCATTGGTATGGAGCTGTTAGTAACTTTGACATTATTGGATACGTGCTGGTTGATAATGCAGGAGTGCTTGTGTGTTTTGGTCTGTGACGATTCTGAGGAGGTCTCTTCAGATGCTCAGGCATTCTTTAGACATATGTTCTCGTCAAGTGTAAAACATCAACTAGAGAGTGACGTTGCCAAGGTCTTTAGCAGGTATAGTTCATCCCTTTCTGCTGTATGTTACCCTATCTATGATGCCTTGTCTTGTAAGGTTGATTATGTTGGTTATGTTTTTCATTTACAGGCTTGTTGAAAAGCTCCCGCAAGTGGTACTGGGTAGTGAAGAGTCACTTGCACTATCACATGTTCGGAAGTTACTCGCAGTTACATATTTTTCTGGTCCCCAACTCGTGGCAGACTACCTCCTTCATTCTCCTGTACACTTACCTTCTCAGATTTCTTTTAAGTTAATTTTTTTCTCCTGATAATTTAGCCCGTTTAGGCTCCAATTTTCCAAAAATGCATTTTTCAACTAATTTTCAACCACACATTCTCCCATAAAATAATTATACACTTAAACCCAAAACTTTTCCTTATTTTATGGAGTCCAAACAGGAGCTTAATAAGTTCTAGTCAGATGAGCTGTTAGGTAACACTAGCTCGGATGAGGGCATGCATTATTTGTGAAGAATAATAACCTAGTCAATGTTTTCATTGTGTCTCACATAAGTGACTCCTACTAATCAGAGGGACTACGTAATCAGTCTCAGCGTCCATTCATTAATATCTTAGTGAATCTCAGCGTCCATTCATTAATATTATCTTAGTGAATTTCGATTTGCTATCAATTACATCTTTCCACTTCTTTGTTGTCCTTTTCTCGCGAGTCATCATAGATGATGCTAAGTAGGAGAAACAACCCCTTAGTTTGCCCTAATATCCGGAGGCCAAGTGCCTGAGCATTATAAAATGACAAGTTTGATATAATCATTAATAGAGAAACTAACTTTACTTTTATTTTTGGTTTTAGAAGGATTTTTGTTCTCTTTCTGAACAGACATTTGTATCATTATCATGCAGGTGACGGCTGCTCAATTCTTGGATGTTTTTTCCCTTTGTTTGAGTCAGAACTCAGTATTTTCTGGTTCACTTGACAAGCTTGTGTTGGCAAGGCCATCATCCTCTGGATTCATGCGTTCCATAGCGGAGTTAAAGGCTATAACTGATGATTCAGTGCCTTTAGATGTTCAAAATAGGAAAATACTATATATGCCTGAAAATGAACAGACTGAGTATGAGCTCCCTCACTTGCCACCTTGGTTTGTTAATGTTGGCAGCCAGAATTTGTACCCTGCTTTGGCTGGAATTCTTAGACTCTTTGCTAGATCTTTAGTTGCAGGTAGGTTTTGTCTCTCTATACATCTATTTTTTTTCTTCATAATACTTTTTCTGTGGCCAAAACTTAATCCAAGTCAATCTTTTTTCGGTTTGTCTAGACTCTCAAATTGAAGGCTCTCTTTCCGTTATAATTGATATTCCTCTGGGGCACTTGCATAAATTGATTTCTGAGATACGGATGAAAGAGTACCATAAGGAAAGCTGGCAGTCATGGTATAAGAGAACAGGTTCAGGGCAGTTGGTGAGACAAGCTAGTACTGCTGCATGTATTTTGAATGAGATGATATTTGGCCTGTCTGATAAAGCTATGACCACTTTCCGGATAATGTTTGAGAAGTCCAGTTTAGGATGGCAAAACACTGAGAGCTTTCATGCAGATGGTAATGGTATATCTCGCGAATTTGTATGTGATGCACAAGAGGAATATGTTTGGAATATTGATCAGGATAGTGGTGCAAGGACCCACTTGATCGATTGCGTTGGTAGCATATTACACGAATATCTGTCTTCTGAAATTTGGGATCTTCCACTTGGTGATAGAGCCTCTCTCCGACAACTTGATGAAGAAGATGGAGTCGTAACTTCGTATTTTTTCCATGACAATGGGATGCTACTTCAGGAAACATATATTTTCTCTCACCTCAAACTTGGTTACTTGCATGGATATTTTATGATTTTATCATACTGAAAATGAACTGCAGACATTTGAAATTTGCTGTATTGATTTTAGGTTTGCTTTTCTCAACAGGTTATTATTGAGGGGATTGGCATATTTAATATTTGCCTTGGAAAAGAATTTTCATCGTCGGGATTTCTTCATTCTTCACTTTTTATGTTGCTTGAAAATGTTATTTGCTCAAATTTTCAAATCAGAAGGGCATGCGATGCTGTCTTACGTGTTATCTCTGCTATACACGACTGTGCATCGGTGAGACTTGTTATGCTGTATTTAATTGATGGTTCTCTAATCAGTGAATACATAATTCAAAAAATTCTTGCAGGTGGGTCACTTAGTATTGGCTAATTCAGACTACATAATTGATTCAATATGTCAGCAACTGCGCCACTTAGATCTTAATCCTCACGTGCCAAATATACTTGCTGCGATGCTTTCTTATGTTGGAGTTGCTGATAAAGTACTGCCATTATTGGAGGAGCCGGTATGAGTTTACTGTTACAGGAATCAGTTTGTCTTGTTCATGATCATTGCATTTTTGAGAAATGAGATTTATTACCATTTTAATTTTATATGTGCAACCTATGACCTGATGCAATAAGCTTGTACAGATGGGTGCAGTGTCTATGGAACTTGAAATTCTTGGAAGGCACCAGCATCCAAATTTGACCACTTCCTTCTTAAAGGTTATCTCTGCAAGCAATTTTTCCTGTGTTGCATTACATGTTTTGATTGTGTCGTTTATGTTATCAGATACTGGGTCTTCTATAATAATACGTTCTCTACCTTGATTTATTGATTCATTTTCACATGTAAATGTGCTCATTATTTTATTCTTTTGAATCAACTTAGGAGCTTTACAAGTCAATTGATTGCTTAGGCTAATTATCGGGCTTTTGCTGATTTGGCATTTTTATATTTTTTTGTGCTATCTGTAGCAACTATCATAATTGCTTTACGACCTTAAACAATTTGTTGATTATTTGTTTCTATAGGCTGTGGCAGAAATAACCAAGGCGTCCAAACACGAGGCTTGTACACTACCAAACAAAGCAGAGTCATTTTGGAAGGATGTCAATTTTAACATATTGAATTCAGAGAAGAGAACAGGAAAGCTTTCTACTTCAACTTCATATGTTGATAACACCAAGGATATAGATTACATGGAATTGGGTGAGTATCCCTCAACTGTTTGTTAGATATAGCTTTGATATCCCAATGGTGGTTCTTGATATAAATTGTTGTGAGAATTGGCTTCATTCGTGAAAATATGATTTTTATTTCCTTCTCTTATCAAGTACTTCTGTTTAGTGATATCCTTTTGAGTCACTATATGAAACAATTGGAACAATGAGAAACTTGGTGGGCCACCTCTGAATCTGATCTTGATTTTCTTCTTCTATTAGTTTGTGGAATTAGAGAAAATCTCATCTTGTGATTTTTACCATCTGACATGGGCAAAAAGGAAGCATTATAAAAATACATGTATATGCTTATACATTTCATGTTTTGTCTCCCTTTTTTCCTCTTTTGTGCCTGAAATGTTTCATCTATTTAAATCTGATGATGCACATGATTTGTATTTAGTACCTTTGTTGTTAATTATGAAGTTGCTTCTGAATTTTCTAGTTGACATGAAAATCGTTTTCTCAACAGAAATAAAACTGTTTTTAGGAACCATGCTATTAACTACCATTTCACCAATGATTGAAATCAATGAGTTTTGCCCACTGGAAGTAAGACTTGGATATGGTCCAGTCCTTCCTTCAGTTAAAAAAACATGCAAGTGAAGATATCAACTCCATATTTGCCCACGGCAGTTTAATCCTAATGACCTGTGACCTGAGCTGCTAATAAATGAAGAAATATGGAAAGAGGGGAAAAACATTGAATTCTTTTTTGGAACCTATTTAATTTATATAAACATTATCGGTCAAACCTACTGTTTATCCACACATTTCGTGGGACTCATAAATACTGCCCACTTATCTACCAATATATAATTTAAACCGATTATAATCACTTCCCAAACATGCACAAAGCTTTCTCCATTATGAACCCTCTCTGAATTTATGTGTTCAGAATGCCACATGTCAAGTTGAATGCTGTTTCATAAAAAAGAAAATGCATGTACTTTTTGTTTAGTCTAAAGGAAATTTGTCTCAAAGAACAGAGCATAAATCAAATTTGATGTTGGGGTTACAAAGAATTTCATCTTTTACAAATGAAAGTGATGGCTCATTTAACATTCTTAACGTTGTTCCGGAAACAGAGACGGGAAGTCATCCCAATGGTGCAAATACGCAAATGGAAGAATGGGAGTCAATTTCATTCAAATTGACTGATTCCAGAAGATACCGAAGAATAGTTGGATCTATTGCCGGATCATGTTTAAAAGCTGCAACTCCATTAATTGCTTCAGCTGATCAAGCAGCATGTTTGATAGCATTGGATGTGATTGAGGTATACTTCTGTCCAAGTAATTTGTTATGGGGCATGGAGCAATCTATTGGCTTTGATATTTAAGACGTCAACCTCTATCTTACAAATTTGACCAATGATTTTCATAAAACTTTTCATTCTAGATGACTCCTTTTAGATTGCCTAATAAAATGTCTAATCTTTAATTTCTTTAATTATTTTTGATAATTTTATCCTGTTTAAACCGTACCCAGTCTTAATAAGATTCACTTGCTCTTTATGTTTTGACTTTTAGCCTTTGTTTGAACCCCATTTTGTTGAAAAAATAGATTTTATAATAGTGATTTTTTGGAGAATGTGTGGTTAAAATGTAGGAAAAAGTTTTGGGTTTGTGTAAAATTATTTTATTGGGAGAATGTGTGGTAGAAAATAAGTTTAAAAAAAAAACGAGTTTTGAAACAATCCGTAAGTATTACATTAAATAATTTTTATTGTTAAAAGTTCGTAAAAATTACTTGGAGGCGATCTATTTGATGATCAAGATGTGTTGTTTTAGAATCCTTTATTTTGTTCACGAAGTGTCAAGTTTTTTTTCTTGTTCAAATTTGTTTTGCCGATCTCTTCAAGGATGGAATTATCGCACTAGCCAAAGTGGAAGAAGCCTACAAGCATGAGAGTAAAACCAAAGAGGCAATTCAGGAATTCTTTAGCTCATGTTCATTCAATATTCTTCGGGATACTTTAGATGCGGCTGAAGATGAAACAGGAGAGAATAGATTGCTCCCTGCAATGAATAAAATTTGGCCTTTCTTGGTTAGTTGTGTCCGAAATAAGAATCCAGTGGTAAGTTATTTGATTCTCTGCTTAATAGCCTGAAATCAGAATTATTAATGCCATCTTTGGTTTCCTAGCTTTTCAGACGTTTTAGCTAAAAGGAGTAAGAAAACTAAGTGCTATCATATGATGCAAATTGTCCTAATTTTGACTGCTGGATATTTGATACTCGTTATTTAGATGGAAATTCATTAAGATAAAATTTACAAGGATTCTTTGAAATCATCAAGTGCATGTAACAAAAAGTACACCGTCTAGCAGACCACAGTTTATAGTGACAGGATTATCTACTATGATTCCGACGTGAATGTGTGAAGGCCAGAACAGTCTCACTTTTCTGTTTGATCCATCAGAAATCTCTTTACATGTCTTGGAATTGTTGCTCATCTTATTTGAAAATTTTAATACAGACCATTCGAAGATGTTCTCATGCGATTAGTACAGTGGTACAAATCTGTGGGGGAGAATTCTTTTCTCGCCGTTTTCGTGCTGATGGGATTCACTTCTGGAAACTCCTAAGCACATCACCCTTTCAAAAGAAACCCTTCTCNGTACAGTGGTACAAATCTGTGGGGGAGAATTCTTTTCTCGCCGTTTTCGTGCTGATGGGATTCACTTCTGGAAACTCCTAAGCACATCACCCTTTCAAAAGAAACCCTTCTCTAGAGAAGAAAGAACCCCTTTCCAACTTCCTTACAGGAGCATCTCCACATCTTCGGAGGATCCACTTGCTGAAATTTCCAGCCTCAAAGTCCAGGCAGAATTGCTGAACATGATTTCAGACTATCTTCAAAAAGGTCAGTGGTCTGGTAGTCGGGATAGCATGCAGCGGTGTTAAAGGTCTTCTAGATGCTTCTGTTAATGCTCTTGTAGGACTTGCATGCGTTGACCCCGACCTCATATGGCTCCTCTTATCTGATGTTTACTACTCAAGAAAGAGAGATTTGCCTTCACCACCTACGTCTGAATTTCCAGATATTAGTGAAATTATGCCTCCACCTTCATCCTCTAAAGAATACCTTTATGTGCTGTATGGAGGTCAAAGTTATGGATTCGACATTGATTTCACTTCCGTGGAGACTGTGTTCAAGAAATTGCATACACAAGTTTTTACTAAGCAGATATACTTTTAAAATTATCTCAAGAAAGATCTTGTATATTACATTTTACTTTCTAGTTTGTAACAATGTATTTGTAATAGTAATGTGATTTTTGTTAATTTTTTTTTTTTTACCTTCGA
>CAIGRT010132831.1:0-12343 GCA_903798405.1 Fraxinus platypoda
ATATATTACTTTGACACATATGCACATGTGGCTAGAATAACCTCGATAAGGATCTTGTTTGTACTAGCATCTATATATAATTTATATGTTCATCAAATGGATGTCAAGACGTCATTCTTGAATGGAAATCTCAAGAAGGAGGTTTATATTGATCAACCAGAAATGTTCGTTCTATCGAAAAATGAACATAAGGTATGCAAACTAATCAAATCCTTATATGGATTAAAACAAGCCCATAAAAAGTAGCACGAGAAATTTGAATTCAAAGTAATGTCAAATGGTTTTAATCACTACTCGGTAGACAAATGTCTATATCCTAAAGTTAGTGATAATATAATCACTATAATATGTCTATATGTTGATGATATGTTGATCATTAGCAACAATGTAGACGGTATCAAAGAAACGAAGAGGTTTTTATTCTCCATGTTTAAAATGAAAGATCTTGAACAAGTGAATACTATCCTTGGTATCAAAATTAAAAAGGATAGTGGGGGTTTTAAATTGAGCCATTCACATTATGTTGAAAATGTGATAAATAAGTTCAAACATTTGATCATTAAAGAAGCTGATCGTTTGATTTCTCGCAATTGAACGGGGATCGTGAACAAGTAATAAAGTGATGAATATAGTGTCGAACCTACGAGGACTACATGTTTGATCGAATTAAAATTAATTCTAACTTTAATCGAATAGCATGCAAATTTTGTATTTTTTATAGTAATCCCTAAATTATCAATTAAACTAGAAAGTAAATTAATGTGTTTTTCAAATATGTGAGATGCATTGTTAAGCAATGCACCTTTTTCATATGGGTTGATACAATTTCGTGTAGGAATGATTGAGGACTATATAAACATGTTAGTTTTCATTCCCAAAAAACAATTGAAATCATTCCATTGATCATCCAATTCATTGAAGAAATCTCATTCTCTTATATAATCAAATTCCAATAATTTCACTTGTTCAACTTCAAGAATCATTTAGCTTTTGGTATTTCTTCATTTAGGCTTGATAATCCTACAAACTATTTGCCATTTTCAATTCTTAAAAGCATAGTGGAGGAGGCAAGTATCGTTTGAGGACAACGATTTCATTTCGTGATCAAATCTTGTTTCGATTTTTTTAATCTTCATCTTCCTATTATTTTGGTTTCCATTACTGTACTCCACACTTTTCTTTTTTTCCAACAACGTCTCTCTCGACCTCGTATTCACATAAAGCTAAAATGTCTTGGTTTATGTTAAAGTCAAATTTCATTTATGTTTTCCATTTTCTATTTATTGGCAATAAGCGATCGTATCACTTCATGTTAGCTGATAATAACTGTGTTGGCAATTCTACCCAAAATCATGACAAATATTAATTTTCATCAGATTTATCTATGTACTGGTCATAGACAAAAATTTTAAATGATTTTTTTGTTCCATTATTTTTTTATTATTTTTGAAAACGCTTTGTAAAATTTGTTATCTAAAACTTAAGGATGTGAATTCGGCTCGCTAGTTTGGATGGCTCGCGGCTCGAGCCAACTCGGCTTGAGGTTCGATGGGACCAATTCGAGGCTCGGATTGAGCCTGATTTTCTAACGTCGACTTGAGCCCGAGTCTGTCCGTTTCGCTGGCCAAAATGACACGTGACATGGACATGCCGCTTTTGCCAGGCAAGCTGCCTCCCTGCTTCAGCTACAAACTGCCCAAGCAGGCAACACGAGAAGCATGCAGCTTCAGAATTTTTAAGTTGGTTTTTTCAAAAATAAAATAAAATAAAAAAATAAAAATTTATGTGACTTTCAAATTTATTTGTTTCAAAAAAATTATATCCGAAATATTTTATTCATGTACAATTTTAACTTCGCCTATTTTGATTGTAATCGATCCCAAACCTAAAAAAAACAGAAGGATTGTAACTTTATTTAATCTACAATTAGTATAAATTGCACATAATTTACGTTGTTAAAAAAAAAAAAAATCGAATTTCACTGCTTTAAAATAAAACGAGTCGTCTTGGCTCTACTCGATAAGGCTCGAGATGAAAACCTAAGCCAAGCTTTGATTTTTTGGTCGAGCTTTGACTTGGCTCAGACAAAAAAAGCTCGAATCGTGATCGAGCCACGATCTTCGACTCAACTTATTTACATCCCTACCAAAACTTTAAAATTTGACAAGCTCTCTCCTAAAAGAGTAAGCCCATGCTAGACACTATTTTCTAAAATTTATTTATTTTTTTAAATTTATTTTCAACCATAAATTCTTCTAATAAAGTAATGAATTAATAATTGTTTTCTTAATTTTAAATATTTTCAAGAAATTATTTTTTGTTCAAAAAATCTCTCATAAACATTGGCTCATATGATTTAAAGATCAGGACATATGCAACCTAATTCACTAGATTAGAACCTATTACCAAAAGATGAGAAGAATTATTTAAGAACCTTCGTCACTCAACCATACAAAATATTGAATTTTCAAACCTTTTCTTCATAGTCAGAGGTCNCAAAATATTGAATTTTCAAACCTTTTCTTCATAGTCAGAGGTCACCATTTTTAATACTTAAAGAAATTATTGTATACAAGTCAACAAGAGCAAAGCCATCATCTCATAATGCATGGGGAGTTTTGATAAACAATTTAAATTACAAATGTATAGAATTAAGTGATAGATAATGAAATAGAATTTGTATATATCTCCAACTGTGTGAATAAAAAGTAAATTAAGTGCTTATAAATATTTTATAAACACGACTCAAACATATATTGTCAGTATGGACCCTACCTATACTTTTTGTAAATTCCTCATATATTAATCAATTAAACCTTTTGTATATAACTATTTCATCCGTAAAAATGTCAGAATACTCACATGGGGGTGGACCCATGTGAATAAAACATTATTATAAAAAATGGGGCCCATCCCCATGTGTGTGTTATGTTATTTTTACATAATTTTTTTCCTGTAACAGTAGCATTGTCTTATATTAATTGCACTAATACTCTTTATTTTTTTTTTTTAAACTAATAAATTAATGAGGAAATAGAATCTTCTAACATCATCCTATTTCTCGAAATGAACCAGCAGGAAAAAACCAGTTTTTCTAGAATCAAAATGTTGTGCTTCATGCTTAAATATTTAATTATTTATGAACTAATAGACTAATAAGGAAAAAAAAAAATTAATGTAAAGAGATGCAACCATTTTCCTTTTAGGTCATCCTTAAGCATTGTTTGTTTGGATCTTATGTGATCTACAACTTTTACATGATTTGTACTTTTTACCCACAACTTTTATTTCTCAACCTTCCCGTTTTGGACTTAGGTGATTCCGAGTAACATTTTCCGTCCAGTAATTCGGTTAAGGTCACATCATAAAATATTTAGAGATAGATATCGTAATGTTCACTTTGTTGATGAAAGTTTTTGTTAATGAAAGTTTGCCATCTTCTTATAACTTTGACCCTTATGGGAATCTTGCAAATTAGAGTGTGGTTAATTGATCAATAACGCTAAAATTTCTGTGAAAAATTTTAAGATTAGAGAAAATTAGAGGGCCATAAAAAAAAATAGAGATACCATATTATAAAATCTATCGCAGTTATATCTTTCCTGCCAAGATCACAAAATAATAACAAATGCAAAAAATAGAAAAATATATCTCTCTTTCTCTGCTATTCTTGAAGTATCTGTTTTTTTGACACGTCGATTATATACCCCTTTTCTTTTTTCTTTTTTCTAATGGTTTCGAGCTATCGATTTACAGTACAATTGACCTAATTTCATTTGAGCTTGATTATCGGAAATGTATATAATTCAAAAAGAAGCTTCGTTACTCGGTCAGCAAGACCAAAAAATTATTGAATTTTCATAACTTTGGTCTTGGTCAGCAATCTTCAAGAGACATATTTCCTTTCTTTTCTTTTTCACCAAGAGACGGTCTATAATTCTAAAACCATGTAGGGTGCGTCACATTGTACGTCAGATCTCATGTGCCAAGACATCGACCAATACCATTTAATTACAATCTAAATTGGGTCAATATGGACCCCACACCTGTATTTTATTAAGGGATAATTTCTGTGGAGGTCCGCAACCTTAAAAAAGTGTATAGATTACAGGCAAATAGTTATATTGTAGCAGAGGAGGTTCCAAACATTTTAAAGTTGTGCACTGAAAGGTTCCTTGGATGGTTTTAGTTGATCAAAAGTCAATATTTGACCATAATTTGATCAATTTTAAAACGAGCAAAATTATCTTTAACTTTTAATTAATTAAAAAGGGAAAGTTTACATTAGAGTTTCCGAACTTTTCAAAAATCTGCGGTGCGGTTCCAAATATTTATTAAATGTGCGACGAAAGAACCTCTTACTATTTTCATCCAAAATTTTGTATGTTAATAAAAAATATTCTTCCCTAATCCAACCAACCACCCAACCCTAACACTTGACTCCTAACACACCCAATCCTACCCATTTGAAGGTAGGGAGCCTCTGTCACTGTCGCCACTCTTGGTTTCAAAGATAATTTATTTATTTTTTTAATTTTTTAAAAAGTTCTTATTAAGAGGAAATTTGAGTTGATGGAGATGATAAAAATGAGGTCGATGGAGATGGAAATGGAGAAAATGAGGCAGCAATGGTTACTGACGCTTTTGTGAGGTGGTGGTGGCCGTTTTGAAGTCCTTTAGACGCACATTTTTGAAAAGAACCATGTTGCACATTTTAAAAGGTTTGGAACATCCGATACAAATTTTTTTGGTCAAGTAATGTGCTTTCGGATGAAAATTGTCTAGAGGTCCTTCCGCTACATAAATTTGAGATGTTTAGGACCTTCGTCGAAATGATTTAAAAGTTTTAGTGTTATATACAGATTTTTAAAAGGTTTGAGATATCTGCTACATTTATCACTAAGCCCCTATTTGGTAGGATTAAAATAAAAAAAATTTCGTAGATTTTGATAAAAGATGATGAAATGTGTGGTTGAAAAGTTATGGATTCTATGAAATGTGTATTCAAAATTAACTGTTAACTTTGATTTAGATTAAAATGTGTACTTTAATTTCTACCAAACAAGGGTTTATTAACTCCTCAAATTATTGAATAAATATATTTATTTAGTGAACATTTTAATTAATAATAAAGTAAAGAGAGAATCCGAAATATGTATAGAATCTTCTTCTTCTCAAGATTCTAGAACAAACCAAATAAAACGGTGGGAAAACCAGTTTTTGTTCTAATACAGTCAACTCCATGCCTTAATAATATTTATAAGGTATTTGTCAATAACAATTAAAATTCGAGCAAAAAAGTTAAAAAAATTTCTTTACTTTTTTTCTCGTGTGAATAATGCTTGATGTTTCCGAACATTGAATCATAATTCGTTAGTCATACAATTTACATCATAATCTATTAGTCCTTTTGTTCATTTCAACTGTTCTATGTAAGGAGATGATGAATTGACATGCGGAATTTCTTGCATGGATATTAATTTCTTCCAACATGTCTAGAAACATTGTTGGTCCCTTGACTATATATGAGGTCCCGTAACTTTAACAACTTGGATTTGAGGTCAATTATCTTTTATTTTGAGTTAATTCCTCCAATGCCCACTCTACTTTGCAATTACTCATTGTGGCTATTGAAGTTTACTTTGTTGAGACCTATCCTCAAAATTTAAAAAAATGTCAATCAAACCACTTGATTAATCAATAGTCTGTTGTTCAGTTGATGATCCGACGTGTGTAAATGATACGGAAACGTGTCCAATTAGTACATCCAAGTGTAAATCTCGTATAAATGTGTGAAGTTGCTATATAGTATATTATAGAAGTGGTTTTGGATTTAAAAAATACAACTATCAGGAATCAAACCAATCAAGAACCAATAACTGGCTATGGTTTTCGATTGGCTGCTCTGTTTGAATTTTTTAAAAAATAAAATCATCAAATTGTTCGACTACTTGGTTTTTCAGTTAAATAATAGACAATTAATTAATCGAGTGCTTTAACTGACACATTTTATAAAGTTTGATGATGAGTTTGAAACAAATTAAAATTCAGTGTCCAAGTTGACAGCAAGTGCAAAGTACAAAATTAACCTTTCCTTTTTTCTCTCTTCGCGGTTTCCACTCTGTTTCCTTATTGATTTCTCACAGTTCAAGTTGAAAGCTTGAAACTTTTCGTGACCTCCTATCTACCTCCCAGAAATCGTCGCCAACTGTCTATTTCTTTCCACCCTTAGAAACGAAACCCCTTTATATATATATATATTGAATCATGGACTATATAATCTAGAACGAAATAAAAGAACGAAATTATATTCAAACTTTATGTGCTACCGTTTTAGAAAAGTTGATGATCAAGATTCAGCACTTTTAATCACCTGAAAATATAGATATTTTCATCACATTCTGAAGCTGGTTACTTGCGATTTTTCATATTAATGGAGTCGACTGTGTCTAACTCTGTCTCTAATGGTGGTGTTGCTGAAATTTTTGCAAGTGATGATAAGGAGAAGGCTGGTTTGAATCCAAGAAATGGGTTTGTTTCAATGGGGGGAATAGGATTGCTCAAAAATTTTCAGCCTAAAATCGTGAGTGGAGATTTTGGTTACATTCTGGAGGACGTCCCACACTTGTCTGATTACATTCCTCATCTTCCTGTATGTATAACTTCTAATTTGGGTTCTGTTGCTTATGATCACATCTTTGATTCTGTAACTAAGACATGAATTGGGTGTTTGATTCTTTTGACTTTTATTTGTTTTGAGTCGGAAAAAAAGGTTAAAACTTTAAAGAAAACTATGTTTGGCCAAAGGCCGGAACATTTCCAGATATCTGACGAAGATAGTATAATACAACGTTAATTATATGAAAATTTGTTTTCATAATATAATCTTGTAACTGCTGTAATTTATTTCCCTTCTAGAAATTCTCAGTTTGAATATTTTTTGAGAATCTTGGGGTTTCGAAAAACAGAGTGCAGGTCTTATACTTGTTTGGTTGCTAGTGAATTCTTATTCTTATTCTTTTCTTTGACAGACTTATACCAATCCATTGCAGTACAATCCTGCTTATTCAGTTGTTAAGTGAGTTCTTTTTTTTTTTTTTTGTTGTTTATATCAATTCTTCTTATGTTTCTTCCTGATAATTTCTTTTTAACGTTTGAAGGTTGCATCGATTTAATTAGTTTTAATTTACCTGTGGACAGGCAGTATTTTGTTGATCACGATGATACAGTTGCCCAAAAGGTCAGTCTTTCTAGAAACGATAAATTTCTGGGGATACCCTTCTACTAATTATTGATTTAGTTTCTGATACTGATTATTTTTCTGCAGATCGTTGTTCACAAGAATAGTCCAAGAGGGATACATTTTCGACGTGCAGGTCCTCGCCAAAGAGTAAGTTAATGAACCGCTGGAGTTTAAAATTTGGAAGGAATCTTTCCTTACTTTAAAGTAAAATGAACTCGTGGGTAATTTGCAGGTTTACTTCAAGTCTGATGAAGTGCACGCGTGCATTGTCACGTGTGGAGGCTTATGCCCTGGCCTCAACACAGTTATCCGGGAAATTGTATGCGGCTTGCATCATATGTATGATGTGAAGAGAGTTCTGGGAATAGTTGTAAGTATACACTTCGCTACATCTGCAAAATTATATTTGTTTCCACATTTCAGATAAGAGAATTTATGCCCGAATTTTGTTAGTTAACATTTGGTCACAGATAAGCTATAAAGTTGTTTGTTTGGTACAACAGCTTCGTGTTAAACTAAAATTTCCCTGCTGCGATATGCATAAGTGAAGTATTTCTACAATGTTTGGGTTACTACAGCTTCTGGTTAATGTGACAAAAAATTAAACTTAGCCTCTATGAACTGATCATCATTCGTGTTTGATAAGAATCTAAATATCATAGGAAATTCCATCGGTCCGTCAATGGCGTTTCTTTTTACATGAAATTCAGTAAAATTGTGTGGTTTTTTCTTTGGTGGTGTTGTTAACTGATGGGACTGGCGTTTTTGTAGGGAGGATACCGTGGTTTTTACTCCAAAAACACCGTCTCTTTAACGCCGAAGTTCGTGAATGATATCCACAAACGCGGTGGAACAATCTTGGGGACATCTCGAGGTGGTCATGACACCAAAAAGATTGTTGACAGCATTCAGGACCGTGGAATTAATCAGGTATGTAAAACAAATATGAGCCAGTCTTCAAATTTTTGGAAGTTTCCTTCTTCTGAATTGTATGTAACCCATATAGCCTCGTTAATTCTGATGGTTTCCATTTCTTTTCTGAGTTCAGGTTTACATACTAGGAGGAGATGGGACGCAGAAAGGAGCAGCAGTAATTTTTGAGGTAATTTTCTTGCTGTAACTGAGTGTCTATATTTACTGGTTTTAGTCATTTGACAGTAGCATGTAAATCAATCAGTCTATCATTTTCTAAGTTTTAAATATTAATGTCATTTCATGTTTCTACTAATATCATTTGTGCAAATGTTATTAATCATATTTAAATTATGTTCTTGTCCATCCTACTAGGAAATTAGAAGACGCGGTCTCAAGGTTGCAGTTGCCGGAATCCCCAAAACAATAGATAATGACATTCCGGTATATTAGAATGAGATATTGCCTATGGTTATATTCCTCAAAAGAACAATCAAAATGTTAAATTCATACTGTCTCCTATTGCAGGTTATTGACAAATCCTTTGGTTTTGACACTGCTGTTGAGGAAGCCCAACGTGCTATTAATGCAGCACATGTTGAAGCTACAAGTATTGAGAATGGTATTGGCCTGGTGAAGTTAATGGGACGTTACAGTGGTAAGCTTTTTGCTAATATATATGTAGATTTTTTTTCTCATCTAAATGAATATATGTCAATGCATGTGCCAACCATTTTGATGGGTTAGTTTTATCAATTGTGCATTCATTCATCTAACAAGTACAATCAGTTCGAATGCTTACTTTCACTGTACATATTGCTTTCTATTTCAATCTTGTAGTTTTTAACATTTTGGCACTACATATGTTTGCAGGGTTCATTGCCATGTATGCTACTCTTGCCAGCCGAGATGTCGATTGCTGCCTTATTCCAGAGTCACCGTTTTATCTCGAAGGACCTGGTGGACTCTTTGAGTATATAGAGAAACGACTCAAAGAAAATGGACATATGGTTATTGTCATAGCTGAAGGTGCAGGGCAGGAGCTACTTTCTGAGAGTTTGCACTCTACAGATCAGCAAGATGCTTCTGGAAACAAGCTTCTACAGGATGTTGGGCTGTGGATATCGCAAAGGATTAAGGTTACTTTTTGAGTTTGTATATCATTCTTGTGCACGTTCCATATAAAGCTTGGGAAGTGCTTATATTTATGAATTTTGACTTTCAGGATCATTTTTCTAAACGGAGTAAGATGGCAATTAATCTCAAATATATAGGTTAGTATTAAGATATTCATCTGTTAAATTAAAATGGAAAAGGCTATTCTAACTAAATGTTTGCTCTTGTTGCCTCGTCTCAGATCTCATGTACATGATTCGAGCTGTTCCCAGCAATGCATCTGACAATGTGTACTGTACGCTTCTCGCTCAAAGTGCTGTTCATGGAGCAATGGCGGGTTATACAGGTTTCACAGTAGGACCTGTCAATGGCAGACATGCTTACATTCCTTTCCATGTGAGTTACTTGGCAAAAAGCTTGTACTACTCTCGAATCTTATATGATTTAAGTAACTTAAGCTAGTATTTCATAATCTTATATGATTGTGGAGGCAACTTTTCCCTTCCCTAAATCTAATCCCTGAGACTCAAACCGGTGATCACACACAGGCTGGTGTATACCTTCTTCATCTAGAATTATCTTGAAGTTATTTTTCATTACGAACTATTGATGAATCTTTGAGTTCTACTCCTGATACAGAAATTATAATGTTGCATGCAGAGAATTATCGAGAAACAGCACAAGGTCGTGATAACGGATAGAATGTGGGCAAGACTTCTGTCTTCAACCAATCAACCCAGTTTCTTGAGTATAAAAGATGTTATTGAAGCCAGCAAAACGGAGAGCGACCTACTTAATTGTTAGACGATAGCTTTATGGATGGCGCAAGGTGATAAATAAAGAGGTCACATGTCGAGTGACATTGCAGGGATTCAGTTGAGATAGTTTTTTCAACATAAAGAGCTCTATAGTATTATATACAAGTGAAAGTTCACCTACTTGCCACAATAATTAGCAGTTGTACTTTCTGTAACATTTGAGTCTGCATTTAAATTAAGAAATCGAAATATAGGAAACATATTTGTAATCAATACTAGCTAGTAACTGTTGCATCAATACGACAAAATAACTTAAAACATGTGCTATTTCACTGAAAATATTTCAATTACCCTCACAAAATAATCATATACACTGAATAAAATTGGAATTTGGAGTTCCAACCAATACGGGATTCACTAGCTTACTTTCATCAGCTACTAGGCTAAATATATCCTCATTACAACCTTGACAAATGGTGAAACATAGTAAACAGTTAAACAAAAGGAGTAACTCGGTTAAAGTACCATTTCTGCTTGCAAATCACGAAAGTTCTTCCTCCTCCGTGGTGCTTTTAGGGCGAGCAGGTACTCTGCCTGTTTGTACCCGCACTGGAGCAGAAGGGGCTGCAACGGCAGGCTGAAGGAGCTGTTCCTCCAACTCCGCACCTTCCAATTCTTCAAGCTCAGCCTCCAATAACCAAAAATTTAAAGTCAACCTGATCATGGATTCAGAGTTGGAAGTTGCCTAGCTGCTCAATTTGTTGTTCATATAGTCTTTTCCGCGTCAAGCACTGTATAGCCGCTGTATGATCATAAGTAGGCTTCAAAGTTCAATATAAAGCCTTTCATAGGCTCTAAAAGCTAAGTGAATAAGGGCTCCAGGCTACTTACTATGTTCATACGAGAAATAATAGGGACACAAGTTTACTGACGAGGAAGAGAAACCAGATATAAGCAAAACTTATATGCAAAATCAAGTTTTACTTTGGAGCTAAACTTGGAGCTAGAAAAATTACAAACAACAAAAAATAATAGCTGATCTATCCGAAGCCAAATGAATAGCTGAATTCTTTTGAGTCCGACAATGTCACTCGTTCTGTTCCTTAAACTTATATAAACCATTTTATTGTCGACCTCATCTGTATTTGATTATATACCATGTTACCCTTCCATTGCTATTAAAATAATAAGCATGCTTGGGAGTTTTTATAATGGGTTTTGATCATTTTCTAGTGTCACTATTTATGAGGTTAGGAAAATCAGTGCTTGTTAGTTTGTTAGAGCGTCGATTTTGAGTGATTTGAGAACTACACTAGTTTTTGGTGGTTTACACTAATTTTCTAAACCACCAAAAACTAGTGTAATTTGGATCGGACTTTTCGACCAACCAAATTGATAGTTTTTTATTGTTTTTCAAAGTTTTCTTAAAACGATTATTTTACAAAATAAAAATTTCATTATACATAAAAAAAATTATATATATATAAAATATAATAACTATAAAAATTACTTATAAAAAACTACTTATAAGTAAAAATCACTAATAAGACAAAAATTCACTCATAAAATATAAAAATTTATAAGTAAAAAATTCAATCATGTATAAAAAATTACTTACTAGCGTAAAATTAACATATATGTAAAAAGTAAAATTTTAACTAAGTAAATATTTCACTTTTAAGCTAAAAGTTATCTTATATGTAAAAAATTACTTATATAACATCACATGAATAAAAAAAAATATACATAAAATTATTAATTGAAAATTTCACTTAGTGACGTATATATTTTATTTTATATTGTTTACGCATGCCTACCTTTTTATATTGGGTATACATGTACTTTTATCTTTTAAAAACTTTTAGAATCGGTGAATCATGAATTTCTAATGAGGGAAGATTACATATTCAAGAGTGTAAGTTTAGTCTATTTTAAAAATAAGAACACAAGACGGGTTGAGCCAAAAAATTATCCGACATCAATTTTAAAATAGGGAAGATTACATATTCAAGAGTGTAAATTTAGTCTATTTCAAAAATAAGAACACGAGTTTAAAGTTACCAAAATCAGATTTTTTAAATTTTTTTAAATTTTTATTTATGAAATAATTAATTTATTATTAAATATTTAATTATAATATAATATAATTAACACATCCCACCTCTACCACCCCTACCGTTCCGGCGACCGTTCCGATCACCGCTCTACTCCGGCGAACTTTTCGACGACCGTTCCGGCGACTACTCCGATTCCGGCTACCGTTCCGACGTCGATTTTTCCGGCGACCGCTCTGCTATATTTTTTTGTACGGTTA